>BLSH010383449.1:1692397-1704948 GCA_018402905.1 Glandirana rugosa | reverse complement strand
GTGTCACTGGCTGCATAACTGCCCCTACCTGTGTCAATGGCTGCATAACTGCCCCCACTGTGTTATTGGCTGCAAACTGCCCCCACCTGTGTTATTGGCTGCATAAATGCCCCCACCTGTGATACTGGCTGCAATTTACCCCCTCCTGTGATACTGGCTGCAATTTACCCCCTCCTGTCATGCTGTGCTGTATACTGTGTACTGTGATGGTGAGCTGTATACTGTGTCCTGTGATGCTGAGCTGTATACTGTGTCCTGTGATGGTGAGCTGTATACTGTGTCCTGTGATGCTGATCTGTATACTGTGTCCTGTGATGCTGATCTGTATACTGTGTCCTGTGATGCTGAGCTGTATACTGTGTCCTGTGATGCTGGGGCTGTATACTGTGTCCTGTGATGCTGAGCTGTATACTGTGCCCTGTGATGCTGGGGCTGTATACTGTGCCCTGTGATGCTGGGACTGTATACTGTGTCCTGTGATGCTGGGCTGTATACTGTGTCCTGTGATGCTGGGGCTGTATACTGTGCCCTGTGATGCTGGGGCTGTATACTGTGCCCTGTTATGCTGAGCTGTATACTGTGTCCTGTGATGCTAAGCTGTATACTGTGTCCTGTGATGCTGGGGCTGTATACTGTGTCCTGTGATGCTGAGCAGTATACTGTGTCCTGTGATGTTGAGCTGTATACTGTGCCCTGTGATGCTGAGCTGTATACTGTGTCCTGTGATGCTGAGCTGTATACTGTGTCCTGTGATGCTGAGCTGTGTACCCCTGACACAATATGTGGAATACAGGGGACGGAGTGGGTGGATTCTATAAGGGGTGGGGCTTATTAGAAGTAGGAGGGGTCAAAAGGAAGTGCGGGGCCTGGCGCCCCCCCCATCCAAAAACATCACCAGCTGCCACTGTATATATATATATATATGTGTGATCCTGCATTTCTGGGTATTGGATCTGATCGGTGGGTCCGTACCCGCCTATCTTTCTGTACACAGGCAGAACAAAAGGTCTGCCTATGTAAACAAGGCAGATCGCCGTTTTGTCAGTATGGAAGACATTGATCCTGTGTTCCTGCAAATCAGGGGCGGGGATCTATGCCTTCCCTTAGTAAAAGCTCCTCCCCCACAGTGAGAAAACACTGGTTAGGCACATATTTAACCCTTTGATCGCCCCTGATATTAACCCCTTCCCAGTCAGTGCCATTAGTACAATGACAGTGCATATTTTTAGCTCTGATCATTGTATTAGTGTCACTGGTTCCCGCAAAGTGTCAAAAGTGTCACTTAGGCTACTTCCACACTGCAGCTTAGCCGCGGTCACAGTAAAACCCCGCTGGTATTAGCGGACTTTTACCGGCGATATGGCTCCACTATTCAGGCAGGAGCGCAGCGCTTTTAACCCCCCACAAGGGGTTAAAACGGGGTTAAAAGTGCCGCCACTCCACGTTCCCGTGGTGGTGTGCAGCTTGCCGTTCATTTCAATGGCAGGGGCGGTAGAGGAGCGGTATATACCCCGCTCCTCTCACCGCCCTAAAGATGCTGCTTGCAGGACTTTTTGTAACGTCCCACAAGCAAACCGCCCCATCGTGAAAGCACTCAGGACCTTCACATTGGGGTGGATTGGGGGAGGATTTTTGAGGCGCGTTACAGACGCTATTTTTAGCTAAAGAGCGCCTGTAATGCACCTCAGTGTGAAAGGAACCTTAGTGTCAGATTTCTTCAATATCGCAGTCCTGCTATAAGTCGCTGATTGCCTCCATTACTAGTATAAAAAAAAAAATATGTCCCCAGATTTCATTTTAAAAATCTGGTCACCTTAATTAATTTCCCTCAACATTGGTGTCAGTGGACAAGATAATAGCGGCCAATATTGGTGTCAGTGGACACAATAATAACCCCCAACATTGATGTGAGCGGACACAATAATAGCCCTCAATATTGGTGTCAGTGGACATGATAATAGCAGCCAACATTAGTGTCAGTGGACACAATAATAACCCCTAACATTGGTGTCAGCGGATACAATAATAGCCCTCAACATTGGTGTCAGTGGACAAGATAATAGAGGCCAACATTGGTGTCAGTGGACACAATAATAACCCCCAACATTGGTATCAGCGGAAACAATAATAACCCCCAACATTGGTGTCAGTGGAAACAATAATAATCCACAACATTGGTGTCAGTGGACACAATAATAACCCCCAACATTGGTGTCAGTGGACACAATAATAACCCCCAACATTGGTGTCAGCGGAAACAATAATAACCCCCAACATAGGTGTCAGTGGACACAATAATAACTCCCAACATTGGTGTCAGCGGACACAATAATAAAATACATTCTTCTTATATTGATCACTTTGATTGTATTCTATGTATATATTTTTTTCTGTACTCTGATTTTCATTGTTTTCTTATAGATGATTGCACTCTTCAAAATTCTCCGGAGGAAGCAGTCACTGCCGCGAAACATGTTGAGAAGATATGGATAAAATCTGATGTGATAGACCATAAGAACCAGCTTTTGGTATCACTCTGTAATTATCCACAACATAGAGAGCAGTTTTGATGCCTTTGTGTTGGGAATAATCTTTTTTGTATGTTTTAACAATCTTTGTAATATTAAAAATTAGTTTTAGATTACGTATGTGTTGTTCTCCATACAGGTACCATAAATGTCCACAAAGCTTCCAAATTTCCATTTCTTGTATGTTTGAGCAGTATATTATTTATCGGCACAATACTAATGAACCTCCAAACATTGGTGTCAGAAGATGAAAAATATCCCCCAACATTGGTGTCAGCAGACGTGATAATAATCCCCAACATTTGTGTCAGTAGGTGTGATAATAACCCCCAACATTAGTGTCAGTAGACGCAATAACAACCTTCAATATTGGTGTCAGTGGATGCAATAATAACCCCCAACTTTGGTGTCAATGGTAATAATAATCACCTCCAACATTGGTGTGAATGGACTTAATAATAGCCCCCAATATTGGTGTCAGTGAACACAGTAATAACCCCCAGCAATGGTGTCAGTTAATGCAAGAATAACCCCCAACATTGCTGTCAATGGATGTGATAATAACCCCCAGCATTGATGGCAGTGGACACGATATTAGCCTCCAACACTAGTGTCAATAATAACCCCCCAGCATTGGTGTAATTGAACGAAATAATAATCCCCAGCATTGGTGTAATTGAACGCAATAATAATCCCCAGCATTGGTGTCATTGAACGCAATAATAATCCCCAGCATTGGTGTCATTGAACGCAATAATAATCCCCAGCATTGGTGTCATTGAATGCAATAATAATCCCCAGCATTGGTGTCATTGAACACAATAATAACCCCCAGCATTGGTGTCATTGAACACAATAATATCCCCCAGCATTGGTGTCATTGAATGCAATAATAATCCCCAGCATTGGTGTCATTGAACGCAATAATAACCCCCAGCATTGGTGTCATTGAATGCAATAATAATCCCCAGCATTGGTGTCATTGAACGCAATAATAATCCCCAGCATTGGTGTCATTGAACGCAATAATAACCCCCAGTATGGGTGTCATTGAACACAATAATAATCCCCAGCATTGGTGTCTTATGTTTCTTTCCTACCTGCTCAGTGTTTTAGCCGATCCACACATTGCTGTAGTATCTCAGTGGTTACCTGCAGAGAAAGTGATAAGCTGTCATCAGACGCAGCTATTGCTAACCCCTACTTCTGAAAATGCCAGTAGCCTGGCTGTCATGCTGGCTTCAATACTTTGAAGAACACAGAACAACACGTATGCAGGTAAGAACTTTTCTTTTACTGTAATGATCTGCAAACTTGTTCAGTGATTTCACTTGTCAGCATAACAACCAGGCGATTAGCATTAACATTAGTAGCTTGGTAATGGCAGCCTCCATATTTCTTTCTGCAAAGTTTTCCTTTAAGGCACCTGTCAATGAAGTCTGTCCTCTGCTCCCCTCTGATCTTAGGTTTAATTGTTATTAAGGGCTTTGGGTTCAGTCTCTGCCTGCAGGTCCATTCTGTGATTGTTGCTGGTGGAGAAGCTACCTCCATTGCATGCTCTGTGAGCCACCCTGGCCAGCAGCAGTGCTGTCAATATGGCACCCTGGACAAATCAGTGGGTGGTTCTGCCACTATTCGGCACTGGATCTGGAAGACTGCTGCTACCATTGTAGTAGCAGCAACTACAGTGATTCTCCACTTCTACCGCAATCTCACAGGTATGGCTCATACATACTTATATCGGCACCCCCTCCTCCTGTCTGTATACAGGAAGACATCAGGACCGGGGAGGAGGACAAAGCAGCTGCTTCTGGTGCCCGTACTAGTGTGGAACAAAGAATAGATTGACAACACTCCATGGAATATTTCAAAGGCTTGCAATTTTATTTTACAAACAGCCACATACAGGGAAAGAAATGTAGATGCGTTTCACTCGATACATACAAGCTTGCTCATTACCATTGCCTGTGCTAGTGTGGGCAAGTCCCTGGTGTCAAGTCTCGGAACTTCTTCCTGCGCTGGGCTCTGCTCTGGGAGTGGATTTACATAAAATCCTGGGATGGTCCTGGCAAATCCGGGATGGTTGGGAGTATAGGCGTGCACAAAGTGTGCGCCTGAACACACCCTAATCAGGGGCGTAACAATAGGGGTTGCAATTGCAACCGGGCCCAATGGTACAGGGGGACCGTGTGCCTCCCTTGTACACCTGAATAGGAGGGATGGCGGGGTTGGCATTTAGAGGACCCAATCTCCTCCATTTTCCTCTATCCAGTTTACTTGTATTCTGCTGTTCCCAGGGTCCCTGTGTGCTTCCCTGGTCCCCCCACAGAGCTGCTGTCTTCTCCCCCCCCCTCCTGCCTGCTGCTGTAGAAGATGTGTCATGATGGAGAGATGGGAACGGGTCGGTAAATTTGTCATTTACCGGCTCCTTCCTTTTCTGAATGAACAGAGTCAGTGATTGGTGCCAATTGGTTCATTCATAACTGAAGCATAGGAAACTGTATTTACTATACTTCCATTTCTGAATGAATGGGAGGCTTGGTGCACAGCTATACCTGTCCATTCATTCTGTGCAGATGAGGCTACACGGATGGAAATTGAGAGCTGAGGTTTGTTTAGACCCCTGATATCTCATCAAAGCCCCCAACAGAACTCCTAAAAAAAATTGTAAAAAAATAAAATTGTAAAAGAAATAAAATTAAATGGTAAAAAAAAATAAAATTAAAATAAAAATTAAAAACTACTGACACCAGCGAGGGAACTATCAGGATTGCAAAGGTTGCAATAGTGACCGGACCCTGGCATTTCACCACCATGGGGGGGCCTGAAGATGGAGGTAAGGGGGCCCGCTGCAGAACTTGTGAAAGGGTGCCGCTGCTGTACTGTAATAGGGTGGTAAAGGGCCCCAGGATCAGTGGGAAGAGGGAAGGGCCCTGGCCAGGGGTCAAGGGGCCCTTCATAACTTCTTGCACCGGGCCCTGAAGGCTCTAGTTATGCCTCAGACCCTAATCACTACGGGTGGTGCCGATTCCCCCTACTGCCCAGGTTTCCCCCTGTGTTGCCCCCCCCCTCCCCGCCCAGCAGTGCTTCTGGCTTCCCTCCTCTCCTCTCCCTCCAGCTGCTGTAGGGGATGTTTCAGGATGGAGAGTGGAAAAAGGGGCTAGTAAATATGTCATTCACCAGCACCTTCTTTTTCTAAGTGAATATACTCAATCACTGTATTCATTGATAACTGAAGCATAGTAAACTGTGCTTACTATGCTTCGGTTTGTTAATGAACTGGAAACCTCTCAGCACAGAGCACTTCCCATTCATTCACTGTCTGTGCAGCTGAGGCTGCAGAGAAAGGCATGCGTGTTTGAGCTTTGGGGTGCCCACCCTAATGTAAAGGTCTGTGCACACCCATGGTTGGGAGGTATGCATATGGACTGCAGCAGAGTTTGACTGGCTGGCCTAGGGCTGGCCTTCCATCTCCTAATTGAAATGCTGCCATGCAAGGGAATAGATGATGCAAATTAAAAAAAATAATAATAATTTAGGCCCTTACACTATTTGCTTCTGAAACTTAGGTCCATGCATTATTTGCATCTCAAAATGCACTTAATTATTTTTTTAAGGAATATATAACTGTATTAATGTATGTTTCATATCTGTCTGAATTTCAGTTAAATCAGTTAAGTTTCACACGGGCTTGTCTGTAATACAGATTCTGCTTACTCAGCAGGTGATCGCTCCGTTAATCCCCACTGAACAGGCGGATGACAGGTCCATCTCTGCTCATTGTGCTGAGACTGACCTGTCAGAGCCCAACTCTCCTCTATGGGATATCGGATGAAAACAGACCGCCATTTTCATTTTCATCCGATCTGATCCGCCAGACGGATGGAAAATAGGACCTTCATCCGTCTGGATTTCACGGACAGGATCAGATCGAATATCGGTGGATGTCAGCAGACATGTCACCGCTGACATCCACCGCTCCATATAAGTGAATGGAGCCTCTGATCAGGTCCGCTGATCAGAGGTCCGCTGATCAGAGGCCCGGGGAAAAGGGGCCTGAAAGTAAAATCTAAACCATAAAGCCACTCTGAAAACATCCTTCTAGTGGAGTTCCGCCCACATAATTTTTTTTCTGGCATCCACCTAGTTAGTATTCATTACACAAATAAAGTAATTGATAGCTTTAAATCCATGTAGTCTTCCTACTTATTTTGTACTTATCAACATTAGTTAATACATTAGAGCAAGAACAAAGGGGAAAATGGGACTTTTCCTCAGCCGCTCACTATTACATTTTTTCACAGTTCACAGCTTCCTTAATGTCCCAATTATGGGTCTGTTTCACCTCAGTGACGCCCTCACCCACCTCGGGTACTGCCGCTCATGGGAATGGCTGCTCCTGCTCCCTGCCACAGCTCCCGGCCCTGATGCCCCTGGGTGGTTTCCGTCACCCCGACAATGCACTACCATTACACGAGCACTGTAAGTTGCACATATATCCTCTGGAGGGGCATACACCCCCAATGCCCTATACTGACAATTTTCCACACAAGCCTGCTCCTGACGAGTGGCTATAATGACACGAAACGCATAGCAATACCAGCTACTATGTGCTACATGTCTTAAGCATTTTTTGGAAATCCTAACATACCTACCACCCATATAGGAATAGAGAGGTCCTAGACCAGGCAGAACTGTCTATGTATATGTTTGTATCTTTGTATACACATCTAATTGATGGACGTGGCGATGTACTGTGCCATGCACAATTGTATCCAATACTATGACTTTGTATAGTATTATTATGATTGATACCCTCATGCAATGGTATGTATGTGATTATATGCAATAGTACTGTATCACTCATTTAATAAATAATTTCTACTATATCCATCAATATATCTTGAATCCTGTGCATGCTTCATTCAAAGTCCCATTTTCCCCTTTGTCCTTGCTCTAATGCAATAACTACTGTTCATATATGGTAGGGATGGAAGCGGCCTTACCAGGCCATGACTTCATTTAAAGTCACATTTTTTCCCCTCTCTCCCCCTTTGTTTTTATTTTTTACTTACATTGCTGATTTTTCCTTTAGTGGGAGTACCCATCTTAGCTGTGGGCATGTGAAGCCCACTTGCACCTTCCTTGAGTCTCTTCCTGGATAAGGTGCATGCTGGGTAACCAGCATGCACCTCTCGATCTCGAGTGTATGTCTCGTTGCCACAACAATGGGCAGTGACGGAGGAAGGTACCGCACGTTGTTATGGCAACATTAGGGAAAACTGTTATCATACTTACCGTAATTTTCCTTTCCTGGAGGCTCATCATGTCAGCCTACGTATGGGTCAGGTCCTCTCCTCTGACCCCCATAGGACAACCCACTAAATGAATAAAAGGAGGACCTCCCTATACCCCTACGTTCCTAAACCACCTCGCGATGGAACATCAGGGTGGGAAACCCTAAGCTGACATGATGAGCCTCCAGGAAAGGAAAATTACGGTAAGTATGATAACAATTTTCCCTATTCCTGGATCTCATCATGTCAGCCTACGTATGGGATCTAACTAGCATACAAAAAACAGGGTGAGAAAAAATAACCACACATCACTCCAACTCAATGCCTCGAAAACCTGTATTATATTAGACAGAATGCCCAATGCCCAAGCTGGGCCATACATTACATCTAAGCGAAAATGTTAGATAAGCCCCAGCCATGTCATATAGTCTGCCAACATCCAAATTTAGTAGAGACACAAGGTACTCCCCTAGTACAGATAGCGGGACTTTAAAGGCAGTACAACCAAAAAATATGTATGTAAAATATACACAATTTATTACAAAGTTTACAAAAAGTACAAACATCCAATGAATCACATACATATATTAAAAAAACATAGTGGCATAGACTTGTACAGTCCGGAATGCATACATGAAGGATATAGTTCATGTGGAGATGTATCATCTTCATGGGCATGGGCCCAACATGTTTCAGGATGAGACACCCTTCTTCAGGGGCAACATATCATACCCATCATACAAACTCTGAAAAACATCATATTATTACAGACTGGTATTTCATATAACAAGATCAGGATAAAGGGACATAGTCATGAGGGGCTACTCACCACATGCCAAAAAGTAGGAGTTATGCCACCGCTGGAGTAAAGAAGAAACAGGAAAAGACATTCCCTGGGGGACCGAGGACGACCAGGACACAAGGGCCCCCCCCAGCCACCACACAGAGACCGGTCTGGTGGGCCACAAGGACCCCCCACACGCTACCGGCATAAAGCCAGAAAAGTAGGAGGGACCCCTCCGATGGAGAGCATCGCAGGATCTAGGAATGGGAAAGAAAAGTAGGCCCTTGATATAGCAGAAGACGGGGCGATTCACAAATTCATTAAAGAGAGGGGGAGAGGAGGGGATACCCCATTGCACTCAAGAAAGGGTGCAGGGAGGAACCCCCCGAAATACTCCGCCCATGCCTCGTAAAATTTATTTGGGCATGCACATCAAGTTGTGCCCCACCATGGACCTCCAGTAGGCATAAAGCCATACAGTCATCTGAGTGATAATTACATATGGATCCCAGAAAGTAAAAAAATTAATTAAGTAGAGGGGTAACCATGGTGTGGGCTGAAAACATGTCCGTATGTGTCGCCCCATAGTCCTACCTCATGGTATTTAGAAGAGATTTACCTTGACCAGATGCGTAAGTAGCGTGTCCCGGTGTCTCAGGGAGACGGCGGCTGCCACAATTGCCGCCGTCTCCTCATCTATATAGGACAAAAAAGGCGCCAAACAAAAGATCACATGGCGCCCAGGAGCCAAGTGATGACGCAATGGCGCCGGCGCCAAGTGATGACGCAATGGCGCCGGCGACGATGTCGCAGCGTCATCACGTCCGCACGTCAGTAGGCGCCCGGCTACCAAAAAAGAAAAAAGAGAAAGAAAAAGGAAAACACGTGACAGCCGCCTCCCCGTTGCTAGGAGACCGGCCGCCACACCGCCAACAAAAAACAACGCATACAGCAAGGAAAAAACCATGGGCCAAACTCATGATGTTCACCAACCTGATCGAAAGCGCAGCTGAACATCAGGGGGCCCCAGAAAGGATCCCCCGAGGCCCCTCTGCATGGCGCCGCCCCGGAAAATCCGGGGGGACATCATGCAGAGGGGCCCCACCGGCGCTGACAGGGGGACCTGGATCGGAGTCCAGTCACCCTGGTTAAACCCAGCCCCCAGCCCAGTTAGGACATGGGGGCCTGGGTGCGCCGGGCGGCACACCAGAAAAAACGGTCCCACTCGGATTCGAATGAAACCAGGACGGCGGGTGGGTGGCACCCAAACGGCCCAATCGTCACACGTCCCAAGGAACAGAAAGGGGAAAAAGAAGGGAAAGGGGAGAAGAGGGGAAAAGGGAAAAGGAAAGGGGAAAGAAAAGGAAAAGCTGTATAGGCAGTGGCACCGAGAATGAGATCAGTCCCACAGCCCCATAAACAACAACCATAACATAAAAGAGAGAAGGACAACCATGGGCATCAGACCATATTACAGAGTATATTAATAACAGATTAAACATTATCTGCATAATACATCGGTCACAGATTATACATGATTATACATTATCTTTATCCCAGCCACCTGAGGCAAAACCCTCTAAGAAGGGTCTGAAACTAAGATGTAATAAGCGAAAATGAGCAATGAAAGTTTTTGAATACTTGGATTGCCAGGATTTGGATATGAATTACCAGGATTCTAGATGGGGCAATTTGATCAATTTTAGGACTTACTGATAGATAACCAGTTATTTGCCAGCTTGAAATTCTGCGTTCTCTGCAGATACGTTGAAAAAATGACCTAAGAATTGCCTCCACTCTTGACCAATCTTCCTGTCCCGAAACTGCAGACAATGAAGGTTGCACCACTTCCAAACTTATATGAGGAAAGGTCCAACCTTTTGAAGAAAAGCTGGAACTGGATTAAGAACCTCTGTCTTGAAGCGGCTCAAAAAAGAACCAGGAGAAGAACACTACCAGCTGAGCACTGACAGGAGATGCCATTAAATCCACTTGCAGGGTGCACCACTGAGCAAACAGTTATAGGAAACATCCATTTGTTTAGATCCAGAAAGCGTGTGCTCAAAGTGTCTGCTCACATATTCTCCACCCTGGGAAGGTAAGAGACTGACCGGGACAAAAGATTGCACTCCAGCAATCAAAAGATGTGTGCCGCAATCTGCCCAAGGCTGCTTTCCTCCCTGATTCGACACATATGCTACTGTCTGAATCCTCACAATGGTCTTGAAATAGTGGTGCAAAGATCAGTAATGCCTCCTGTGCTGCCATCAAATCTAGAAAGAGAAATCGCCCCCTTCAATCTTCCTTGAGCAACCTGGTTCTGACAGTGAGCTTGACCCACTGTTGGAGTAAAGCAAGCTTAAAGTGTTTGAGATGCCATCGAGCCCAGGCCACTGTGGGGACTTCTGCATTCATCAATACCCTCATACAATGCCTTGCTGATATCAAATGTCTTCAGAGCGCAGACCATCAAGATCAAGAGGAGCATCTTCTTCTGTGGAAGGAATACTTTCCCCACTGTCGTTTGAGACACCCAGAAACAACCTCTGTGAGGGAACTAGCTGGCTCTTGCTGAAGATGAGCAACCAACTAAAGCTTTATAGCATCTCCAGGGCCCTCATCCGATGATTCAGAAGCCCCCTAACTTATTTCAACTGCTTTCCATCTAAAATGCATCTCATTAGCCTTAGAAAGGAGAAATTAAAAATCAGACATAGGTCATCCTCCTACATATATTCTTCTTTGGAAGAGTCTGGAGTTTGGTTGGCCTGAGAAAGCTATTGAGTCCAGTTACTGGCTTCAGAACGAAAACTGGACTGAACTAGAAAAGATGACCCTTGCACAAGGCGAGTCCAAACAGCTCTCTTGATCTCATGCTTAATGAATTGTGACAATTGTGTCCATCATCATCTTAATCCCCGACTGTCTGAGCAAAGCAGGATTCATAAAGTCATGTTCATGCACATCTTGGCAGAGCCTGAAGAGGGCTGCCTTTCCTGGGAAGCAGATGGGTACGGTCCCCTACCTTATTTAGTAGCCCTGGTCTATATTCTGGGTTGGCATTTGCTTTCCTGCAGAAAAAGAAGGCAAGCAAAAACATTGAGCTTGTTCAATGACTATTAAGCATCAGTGTAGTGCCTCCTCCATACAGAAGATCAGTAAACCAGTAATAAGGAAAATGTCCACTCCAGCCATGATATTGCACTGCTTCTACATTGAGAGTGATTTACACTCATATGCCGCCCCAGAGACCAGCAGAGAGGCTCCCTGATAGATGATGCATTTAGCATGTGAGCACAGGGACCACATCCCAGTGGAACAGGATAGACAGCCCAAAGTTTATTCAGGCTAGGTAGGAGATATGTGCAAATTTCCTGGACCCGGTCCCTTCCCGGGTGAGTGGAAACAACTCCTTTAGAGTGTATTTACATGTTTATTGAATGTGACAACCTTGCCTGAACTTACTGGTTAAGAGCAAAGGAGTGGGAATATTTTAGTGAAACAGCTTTGATTTAGACTGCTGGTGTTTGCTGTGTTTGGAGTTTTTGTTTTTTGGGGTTTTTTTTTGTTTTTGAGGTTTGTGTCGTTTGTGGTCGTCAGATTTAGTTTCGACAAAGTGATTTTATAAGGGTGAGGAAACGAGAATTGGTCATTCAAGTCCGTTCCAACAGTGTAAGTTATTTGTACATTTATGTGAGATTTCCTCAACAAAGGTGAGTGGGCCCTTCCCTGGCCCAGGTCCTTTAAACGTGTATAGAGGATGGATCGGACTTATTTGAAACCCGACAGATAGGACAAGGTGACCCTACACCAGGGACACGAGTGTACGATTTACGTAGTAGATAGTCCCTCGGAGAGACGACCAGAGACCCCGCCGTATACTCACATTTAGTGAGAGTTACATCTTCGTCACGTTATAGTACCGACCTCACCTGTAAAAGG
>BLSH010383449.1:1658395-1675813 GCA_018402905.1 Glandirana rugosa | reverse complement strand
CCTAGTTTGAAGATGATTTTAGAACAGTTATATGGCTTCTACCGTTAATTAATACTTTTCAGACACAGTTTGAAGATGATCCACATTCACCTCCATTTTTGCATTTTTTAAGTTTTTATTTTTTTAAAAATATTTAAAGTTATTTCCCTGTCCCCATTTTTTTGTAGGGCACTTGCCCTACCCTTACCCCCATTTTACTTCCTTTTGCAGCCCTCTGGGGCTTTCCAGGACTTTCCTACAGCCATTTTTGTGCCTAAAAGTTCGGGTCCCCATTGATTTCAATGGGGTTCGTTGTCCGTGCGATCGTTCGGGTTCCGTCCGGACCCGGACCCGGACTTTGTCCCGAAGTTCGGACGGACCAGCAGAACCCGAACTTCCAGGTGTTCGCTCAACTCTAGTCAAGAGTTATTAGCCAATTATTACAATTTTATATTTTTATGCCATCATCCTTTTACTTCAATCATGTGCCCATAAGACAAATCTGTATATATTTATCATGTGCGTTGTACATATGTGTTGGTTTTTTATGCAATATACTGTATATATCCTCCATGGGTGAGGAATTTGTTATGATCATGTCTAATTTTTCATTTAGTCTTCATGCATTTCAATAAACATTTACAGATTCACAATGGATGATTATATTTTCTTTCTTCATGACAAGCCTCATCTAAAGTCCCATGACCGCTTTTCCTTGTTGTTGTATACATTAGGGATGGAGGCTTGATCATGGTGGTGGTGCCAGATCAAAATGTGCACTAATTGGGGGCATTTGTGGTTTGTCCCAATTCATTTGAATAGGTCGTGTTTGATGGCAGTGCCACCTGTTGAATGCATCAGAAGTAATCATTTTTGCTGTGGGCACAAAGAAATGCATCGTAACTGCAGCTTGTGGGGGGGGGGGCAGTTAGGGAGCGTTAAAAACTCAGCTCAACCACATGGTTTTAAAGCCCTCAACCATAAGTCTAAATAAGCCCTAAGTATCCAAACTGAAAAAAAATGTTTTGCCTTCAGTTCTACTTTGTGAGGATAGAAATATGGAAGTCACCATTCATATGTTTTTAGGGCCAGTTCACATCATATTGTTGCATACGAGTGCATGCTTTTTCCGCATTCCCGTGCAGCGCATTTTTGGCAGCCTATTTATTCCAAAAATACATCAGGCATGATTTCCACAATCACTATGCACCAACTGCATGATACTGCAGTACCATACAGTATGGTGGCTGGGAACGCACCTTAACCACTTCAGTACCAGACGCTTTCACCCCCTTCCTGCCTAGGACAATTGTCAGCTTTCAGCGCTGTCACACTTTGAATGACAATTGCACGGTCATGCAACGCTGTACTCAAATTACATTGTTATTTGTTTGAGCCAGAAAGAGCTTTCATTTGGTATTTTTTCTTTTTTGCTAAAAAAACAAAAAAAGAATGAAAATGTTGCAAATAAGTAATTTTTCTTATTCACTGATGGGCACTGATAGGCAGCACTAAAGGGCACTGATGAGGCTGCATTAATGGGCACTGATGAGGCTGCACTAATTAGCACTGATGAGGCTGCACTAATGGGCACTGATGAGGGTGCACTAATGGGCACTAATGAGGCTGCACTAATGTGCATTGATGAGGCTGCATCAATGGGCACTGATGAGGCTGCATTAATGGGCACTGATGAGGCTGCATTAATGGGCACTGATGAGGCTGCAGTAATGGGCACTGATGAGGCATGGGCGTCCGCAGATAGGGGCAATGGGGGGCAATTGCCCCCCCCTGGAATCAGGGATCGGATCGGGGGTTGCCCACTAGGTCCTTATCCTCTTGGGCTATGTATGAAGTCTCTGATCGTCTCGTGTGCCATGTCCACAGTCTCGGACCATCTTCTGTACTATGTCTGCAGTCTCTGACCATCTCCTGTAGTATGTCTGCAGTCTCTGACCATCTCCTGTAGTATGTCTGCAGTGTCTGATCATCTCCTGTTCTATGTCCGCGGTCTCTGACTGTCTCTTGTACCATGCCCGCAGTGTCTGACCGTCTCCTGTACTATGTCTGCAGTCTTTGACCATCTCCTGTACTATGTCCGCAGTCTCTGACCATCTCCTGTACTATGTCTGCAGTCTCTGACCGTGATGATGCCCCCCCCTGAAAAAATTTCTGCGGACGCCCATGTGATGAGGCTGCACTAATGAGCACTGATGAGGCTGCACTGTAGTGTACTGATTAGGCTGCATTAATGGGCACTGATGAGGCTGCATCAATGGGCACTGATGAGGCTGCATTAATGGGCACTGATGAGGCTGCACTAATGGGCACTGATGAGGCTGCACTAATGGGCACTGATGAGGCTGCATTAATGGGCACAGGTGAGGCTCCACTGTAGGGTACTGATGAGGCTGCATCAATGGGCACTGGTGAAGCTGCATTGATGGGCACTGATGAGGCTTCACTGTAGGGCACTGATGACACTGATAAGCTGCGTTGATTGACACTGATGGGGCTGCACTGATTATCAGTGTAAAGAATGTACTCACTGTGCCATGTCAGCCCTGCCAGTTATCGGCTCTCCTTTTCTCACACAGAGACAGCATGTAAGGAAATGAATGCCGATAACCAGCAAGTCTGTTTACATGTGACCAGCTGTGATTGGACACTGTCATTAGCCTTGCACTGTGATCCGTGATCAGCTGTGTATTGGGAACACATTGGTCACAGAGGGCATGGGAAGCGTGGTTCTGGATGTCCATGGATACCCTCCCAGAGCAGAGGGAAGTGGCTAGTTTGCCAGATGAGTGGGGGTGCAGTTAAGAATGAATGGCACTTGTGTGCATCTGCAGAAAGCAATTCATTTCCATGTGGTGCTGGAAAACACACATTTCAGGACGTGCTCCTGCACCGCAATTGGTGTGAACAGTTTTTCAGATGAGTAGCTGGCGGGCTTTAAAAACATTCGGCTGAGCTGCAGTGTTACTGCCCCTGGCCACCCACCCAACATATACACATGTCGCAACTGCCGTGCTCTATCTCACAGCCCTCTGAAAAGTGACCAACTGTGGATTGCTTTTCAGAGGGTGGTAAGCATTAAATTACGCCTGAAAGAAGACTAAAGGCTTATTCACTCGTGTGGTTGAGGGGCGGTAAGACCCTGTAGTTGAGCTGTGCTTTTACAGCCCCTCAACCACTCCCCCTTTAGCTGCAGAGGCAGCAGCCAGGGGTGTACACATGCTGCAGCCGTGACTCTTTGCTTCATGGCCATAGCAGGAATTATACCCCCTGTTGCTTTTGGTGGGCAAGCACAAACCATTCAACCATTCAATTTGGTGGGCAAGCGCAAACCATTCAAGTGCATTCAAGGCGGGCAAGAGCAAACCATTCAAGAGCATTGAAAGCGGGCAAGCGCAAACCATTCAAGTGCATTCAAGGTGGGCAAGCGTAAACCATTCAATTTGGCAGGCAAGTGCAAACCATTCAAGTCCAGCATGGTAGTCTGGCATTTAGAGGTTAAAACAGGTGGTGAGGAGGTGATACAAACCCTCCCCACTGCCTGTCACATGCTCTCTGAAGAGTGATCTGAATTTGGATCACTCTTCAAAAGCAAAGCACAAATTGAATGAGCACTAAGGCTCCATTCGCATATACTCAGGGCAGCTCCTTCACTTGAATGAGCAGTGCTACATGTTATAAAGGTGCCAAAAGAAGCTCTGGCACCTTTTTGGGTGTTAGGCTTTGCGTGTTTTTATGCCGCATGTTTTGGTGTGATTATCATTTGTGAAAATGCACGTACGCTGAATGCGTTTGGGGTGATATTAACCACTTAAGGTCCACCCTATAGCAGTTTTACTGCTACAGGGCAGCACCTGTGCACTGGATCACATATATATACATGATCCGACTCTCCTGAGTAGGCAGTGTGCTTCCACTATGATTACACACAGCGGAAGCCGATTGGTGGGTGCCGGGTACTTGATGTCCTCCGGAACCCGCCGATCATTAGGCAGAGAGAAGAACGCCAATCTGCTTATGTATACAAGGCAGATCTCAGTTCTGACAGGAGGGAAGGGATGGAATTTGTGAATAAATTCCATCTCTCCCCTTAGTAAAAGCACCCCCCACAGTGTAGTAAAACACAGTCTAGGCACACAGTTAACCCTTTGATCGTCCCTGATGTTAACCCCTTCCCTGCCGGTGTCATTAGTACAGTGACAGTGCATATTTTTAGCACTGATCACTGTATTAGTGTCACTGGTCCCCAAGAAGTGTCATTTAGTGTCAGAATGCCCGCTGTAATATCGCAGCCCCGCTATAAATCACTGATTGCCGCCATTACCAGTAAAAAGATAAAATAAACAAATCTGTCCCATAGTTTGTACACGCGATAACTTTTGCATAAACCAATCAATATTCACTTATTGGTATTTTTTTACCAAAAATTTACATATTGGCCTAAACTGATGAAGAAATGTGATTTCTTACATTTTTTATTGGATTTGTTTTACAGCAGAAAGTAAAAAAAATGTGTTTTTTTTTTTAAATTGTCGCTATTTTTTTTGATTATAGCCCAAAAAATAAAAACCGTCCAATACCACCAAAAGAAAGCTCTATTTGTGGGGGGAAAAAAGGCATCTGTGTTAATTGGGTACAATGTCGCATGACTTCGCAATTGTCAGTTAATGTGACGCAGTGCCGTATCCCAAAAAATGGCCTGGTCATGCGGGGGTAAATCCTTCCGGAGGGCATGGGGTTAACAATTAGCTTGTGTTCACAACTGTGTGTTGTGGGAACGTGTGCAGAGGTGATACCGGCTCCCCAAACGTGGCCAGCAGACGCGTGCGGCAAACTGCGTGCTGGAAACATGCGTGAGGCTCAACGCCTGAGAAGGTGGCGGAGCTTGTTTTGGGGTGTTTGCGGCATGTAGGGCGGTCCATTATGGGTATCGCGCGCAAAATGCACAATCAACGCACAAAAAAGCATGCATTCATGCGACGTGCATATCTGAATGGGCCCGTGACATGTGACGTGTGTTTTTCATGTGCTCTGTGTGTTCCTGGAGCATGTAGATGTGAGTGCAACCTCATGAGCTCTCATCCTCATCCCCAGAACAGGTCACTGTTCTACTACTGACTACTGACCCCGTATATACCCCTTATTATACAATCACAGATCTCTGTATAGAGGATGAGGATGAGAGCCCCTTATTATACAATCACAGCTCTCTGTATATAGAGGATGAGGATGAAAGCCCCTTATTATACAATCACAGCTCTCTGTATAGAGGATGAGGATGAGAGCCCCTTATTATACAATCGCAGCTCTCTGTATAGAGGATGAGGATGAGAGCCCCTTATTATACAATCACAGCTCTCTGTATAGAGGATGAGGATGACCGCTCCTTATTATACAATCACAGCTCTCTGTATAGAGGATGAGGATGAAAGCCCCTTATTATACAATCACAGCTCTCTGTATAGAGGATGAGGATGAGAGCTCCTTATTATACAATCACAGCTCTCTGTATAGAGGATGAGGATGAGAGCTCCTTATTATACAATCACAACTCTCTGTATAGAGGATGAGGATGAGATCCCCTTAATATACAATGACAGTTCTCTGTATAGAGGATGAGGATGAGAGCCCCTTATTATACAATCACAGCTCTCTGTATAGAAGATGAGGATGAGATCCCCTTAATATACAATGACAGTTCTCTGTATAGAGGATGAGGATGAGAGCCCCTTATTATACAATCACAGCTCTCTGTATAGAGGATGAGGATGAGAGCCCCTTATTATACAATCACAGCTCTCTGTATATAGAGGATGAGGATGAGAACCCCTTATTATGCAATCACAGCTCTCTGTATAGAGGATGAGGATGAGGATGAGGATGAGGATGAGAGCCCCTTATTATACAATCACAGCTCTCTGTATATAGAGGATGAGGGGGAGAGCCCCTTATTATACAACCACAGCTCTCTGTATAGAGGATGAGGAGGGGAACCCCTTATTATACAATCACAGCTCTCTGTATAGAGGATGAGGATGAGATCCCCTTATTATACAACCACAGCTCTCTGTATAGAGGATGAGAGCCCCTTATTATACAATCACAGCTCTCTGTATAGAGGATGAGGATGAGGATGAGAGCCCCTTATTATACAATCACAGCTCTCTGTATAGAGGATGAGGATGAGAGCCCCTTATTATACAATCACAGCTCTCTGTATAGAGGATGAGGATGAGAGCCCCTTATTATACAATCACAGCTCTCTGTATGGAGGATGAGGATGACAGCCCCTTATTGTACAATCACAGCTCTCTGTATATAGAGGATGAGGATGACCGCTCCTTATTATACAATCACAGCTCTCTGTATAGAGGATGAGGATGAGAGCCCCTTATTATACAATCACAGCTCTCTGTATAGAGGATGAGGATGGGAACCCCTTATTATACAATCACAGCTCTCTGTATAGAGGATGAGAGCCCCTTATTATACAATCACAGCTCTCTGTATAGAGGATGAGGATGGGAACCCCTTATTATACAACCACAGCTCTCTGTATAGAGGATGAGGATGACAGCCCCTTATTATACAACCACAGCTCTCTGTATAGAGGATGAGAGCCCCTTATTATACAATCACAGCTCTCTGTATAGAGGATGAGGATGAGAGCCCCTTATTATACAATCACAGCTCTCTGTATAGAGGATGAGGATGGGAACCCCTTATTATACAATCACAGCTCTCTGTATAGATGATGAGGATGGGAACCCCTTATTATACAATCACAGCTCTCTGTATAGAGGATGAGGATGACAGACCCTTATTATACAATCACAGCTCTCTGTATGGAGGATGAGGATGAGAGCCCCTTATTATACAATCACAGCTCTCTGTATAGAGGATGAGAGCCCCTTATTATACAATCACAGCTCTCTGTATAGAGGATCAGCTCAGCCTCACACCTGCACTGGAATGCAGTTATTCCACCCCCCGGGGGGAGGGCTAATGGAGCGGTCCGTATAGGTGCAGCAGTGACCACACCTCGGCCACCTCCACTCTGATCACAGCTCCCCTCGGATCAGTCCATTACACGGGGGTCAGCGCTGGCGCTCAGCCTATGTCTGCAGGCTGGGTGAGTGCGATCTCTCGGGCGGAGGAGGAGGATGGCAGGAAGAGAGCCGCTGCTGGCCACGCTGAAAGGTCGGTGTATGGGAGGGGGGGGCACAAGGCTGACATGACAGAGGGGGAGCAGGGGGCGGGGACACATGACTGAGGGGCTCTGTCACTATGGAGGGGACTGTCCCTGAGAAGTGCAGGAAGTTTTCCATTCTCCAGTCATCCTTTATTTCACTATAAACTTTTACAAGTCCTGTCTAAAGGACCACCAGACTGTGGTGTCAGCCCACACGGCATGGGAATGTGCTGCCTTAGCTAGACACAGCACAGATGTCATTCCACCTGGGAGCGTGGGCAGAATTGTGGCCAAATCGCGCGACAATTAATGCCCAATGCGCGTTTGGGTGATATTATCCTATAATGGCACCCCGTATGTGATTGTCGCACAGCACTCGTGGCCATAGGCTTGTAAACAGGGTGTGTCCCCTGCCCTGCTGACCCCCGTCCCCTGCCCTGCTGACCCCGTCCCCTGCCCTGCTGACCCCGTCCCCTGCCCTGCTGACCCCGTCCCCTGCCCTGCTGACCCCGTCCCCTGCCCTGCTGACCCCGTCCCCTGCCCTACTTGCCCCGTCCCCTGCCCTACTTGCCCCGTCCCCTGCCCTACTTGCCCCGTCCCCTGCCCTACTTGCCCCGTCCCCTGCCCTACTTACCCGGTCATGTGCCCTACTGGTCCCGTCCCTTGCCCTGCTGACCCCGTCCCTTGCCCTGCTGACCCCGTCCGCTGCCCTACTGACCGCGTCTGCTGCCCTACTGGCCCTGTCCCCTGCCCTACTTACCCGGTCATGTGCCCTACTGACCCCATCAGCTGCCCTACTGGCCCGGCCCTTGCCCTACTTATCCTTTCTCCTCCCCTACTGGCTCCTTTCTCCTCCCCTACTGGCCCCTTTCCCCTGCCCTCCTGGGCTCTTTCCTATGCCCTCCCGTCCGCTCCCCTACTGACCCCTTCCCCTACTGGCCCCTTTCCCCTCTCCTACTTGCCCCTTTCCTCTGCCCTCCCGGCCCTGTCCTCTGGCGCTGTCCGCTGCCCTACTGACACCGTATACACACACACACACACACACACACACACACACACACACACACACACACACGTGTTTGAGCTTTGGAGTGCATACCCTAATGCACACCTATGGACGTGGCAAACCATGCGTTTAAAATAGTTTGAAGCTCGTCACCCGAGAAGCAGCAGGAGCTTCTTTTCAGGTGATAAACATGCATAGGGCAACCCATTCAAGTGAACAGGCTGGCCATATGAGACACACAAAATCGCTTGCAAATTGCCCCTCCAAATGCAACTAGCAAACGTCGCACACTGTGGCCTCCAAACCACACAGTCCTGGTGAGGCATGAGTAAAAATTGCACCTATCTTGTGCATTTGGCAGACCACTGAAACGAATGGGCCATCATAAATGGAACGCACCCTCCAGTGTGAAGCGGCTCCTAGGCCTGCAGGTGTGAGCCCACACAGGTACCCTTCTGTCATGCCAGCCCTACATGTGACCAACGCAGGAAAGAAGACTTCTAACAATGTACCCAGCCACCTGCTGCAGCCATCTAGTGCCTGTGTGGGGGGCCGTTACCGATTAAGGGCACTACTACATGTCTGCTACAGGGGGAAGCACGCAATTTTGCATGTGTTCCCAACAAGCAAAGGTCTGAATGTAGCCTAAAGTTTGCCACACACTATGCAATCCCCTTTATGGTGACTATACAATCTGATTGGACAATCCCCTGTATGGTGACCATACAATCTGATTGGACAATCCCCTGTATGGTGACCATACAATCTGATTGGACAATCCCCTGTATGGTGACCATACAATCTGATTGGACAATCCCCTGTATGGTGACTATACAATCTGATTGGACAACCCCCTTTATGGTGACTATACAATCTGATTGGACAATCCCCTTTATGGTGACTATACAATCTGATTGGACAATCCCCTGTATGGTGACTATACAATCTGATTGGACAATCCCCTGTATGGTGACTATACAATCTGATTGGACAATCCCCTGTATGGTGACTATACAATCTGATTGGACAATCCCCTCTATGGTGACTATACAATCTGATTGGACAATCCCCTCTATGGTGACTATACAATCTGATTGGACAATCCCCTCTATGGTGACTGGACAATCCCCTGTATGGTGACTATACAATCTGATTGGACAATCCCCTGTATGGTGACTATACAATCGGATTGGACAATCCCCTGTATGGTGACTATACAATCGGATTGGACAATCCCCTGTATGGTGACTATACAATCTGATTGGACAATCCCCTGTATGGTGACCATACAATCTGATTGGGCAATCCCCTGTATGGTGACTATACAATCTGATTGGACAACCCCCTTTATGGTGACTATACAATCTGATTGGACAATCCCCTGTATGGTGACTATACAATCTGATTGGACAATCCCCTGTATGGTGACCATACAATCTGATTGGACAATCCCCTGTATGGTGACCATACAATCTGATTGGACAATCCCCTGTATGGTGACCATACAATCTGATTGGACAACCCCCTTTATGGTGACTATACAATCTGATTGGACAATCCCCTTTATGGTGACTATACAATCTGATTGGACAATCCCCTGTATGGTGACTATACAATCTGATTGGACAATCCCCTTTATAGTGGTCATACACAGTTCAATGTATTTACTGATCAGTCTCTTCCTATAGGAATAATCAATGAATGGTTGAGAATCGGTTGGAATGGAAGATCTAGCTGTGTAGAGCCTGCCTGCTTTATACTAATTACATAGGGGGTTTAGGTGTCTCTCCAATCAATCGTATTGTTTTGGTAAATTTAAGGGTCACCATAGATTGTAACATCAACTCTGTGTAATATGAGGACCTACCTAATCCATCCAATCAGGCGGTCTCTTGTACTACATCCTGTAGCTGTTGGTAGATTGTAATGTGTGTGGTGAGCTTAAAGGAGATTGTATAGTGTATGGCCAGTTTAAGACCAAAAACTGAAAGATCTACTGAAGCCAATTTTTTTTTTTTTTATTTCAACACAAATTCATTATTAACCCTTCACTTACTACACAGTACAAAAACACACAGGGGTGGCAGGCTCTGAAAAGTGCTCATTTTTCAGATTGCGGTTTACAAGTGTTCATAAGGCGATATTACCGCCTCCTTCAAAACCCGAATGGACACATGGAGCAGCAGCTCGGGTGCCCCCATAGCAAGCGGGAGGGAGGGGCCTGGAGCACCGGCGGGGGACTCGAGGAGGATCCGGGCAAAACCAGATAACAATAACATGTTTGTTATTTAAAGAAAAACAAACCTTTAATATCACTTTAACCCACTTGACCCCCGGAAGATTTACTCCCCTTCATGACCAAGCCATTTTTTTGCAATCCAGCATTGCCTTACTTCGTGCGACGTTGTACCCAAATACAATTGTTGTCCTTTTTTTCCCACAAATAGAGCTTTCTTTTGCTGGTATTTGATCACCTCCTGCGGTTTTTATTTTTTCTGCTATAAACAAAAAAGGACCAACAATTTTGAAAAAAAAACAAAAAAAAAACTATTTTTTACTTTCTGCTATAAAACACATTTCCAATAGAAAAAAAACTAATTTCTTCATCACTTTAGGCCAATATGTATTCTGCTATATATTTTTGGTAAAAAAATCGTAATTAGTGTATATTGAGTGGTTTGCGCAAACGTTCTCACATCTACAAACTGGGATATTTTTTTTTATTTTGATTTGTTTTTTTTTAATTTGGAATGGTGGTGATCAGCGACTTATAGCGGGACTGTGACATTGCGGTGGAAATCTGACACTTTTGACACTTTTTATGGACCAGTGACACCATTACAGTGATCAATGCTAAAAATATGCACTGTCACTGTACAAATGACACTGGCAGGGAATGGGGTTAACCTCAGGGGCGATCAAAGGGTTAATAGTGTGCCTAGCCTGTGTTTTACTACACTGTGCAAGGTGCTTTTACTTGGGGAAGAGATGGAATTCCCTGCTTTGCAGAGACACAAATTCCATCCCTTCCCTTCTGTCAGGACAGCGATCTGCCTTGTATACACAAGCAGATCACCATTCTGCGTAGCGATCGGCAGGTTCCAGGGGACGTCGGGTACCATGGACCCACTGATCGGCTTCCCAGAGGAAGGGAGCTGCCGAGGCGCACATGAGTGTTAGATCACGTGTGTGTGTGTGTGTGTGTGTGTATGTATATATTATACAATTTGGTGCACAGGTCCCGCCCTGAAGGGGTTAATGTAGAACTAGAGGTGCAGCTTCTTAGCTGCCATGCATAGAAATGAATGGCATGTCCCGCTGTGACATTTCGCTAAATAAAGAAGTAAACAGTGACCTGATTACACACACAACCCAGAGCAACATTTCCTGCATGGGGTATTACTCTGCAGGAAGCGTGAACCAGCACTAAACTTCAGCTAAAGGAACAACACTAAGGCTCCATTCACACGAGTGCGTTTTTTGATGCATTTTGCAGAAATGCAGGGACATTTTTTAACATGAATTCCTATGGAACACGTTCACATCAATGCATTTTTGTGCCTCTGCGTTTTTGGAAAGGGTCGGGGACTTTTTTCCTGCAAAAAGCAGCGTTTTGCATGTAATAGACTTCAATGGGCATGCAAGAAAAAATGCAAGTGCTGCGTTTTTGATGCGTTTTTACCGTGATTTTGCCACGATTTGTATTTTAAATCTGCCTAGCAACAAAATCCCCCCCCACAAAAAAAAAATGTAAAAATTTAAAAATCGCAGTAAAAAATGCTGAAAAGCAAAATACATTGATATGAACTCCCAGGGCTCATTTATGCTTGTGGTCAGGGGCAGTAAAAACTGATGGTTGAGCTGCAATTGTACCACTTGTCTTAAGCAGCCAGTATGCATGATGCTTTGCTTTTTGGCAAAAATGATACCCGCTGTTGCATTTGCGGGCTTTACTGCTGCCGAACACGACCCATTCAAGCGCATTATGTGCGCGATTGCATCGCAGGCTTGTAAGGGCTAAAAGCAGGCACTGAGGAGGCAAAATGTAGCCACCTGTCAACTGCACTCTGCAGAACAATCCACCGTGGATCACTTTTCAGAGGGGGTGGCAGGGGCTGCCATAAATGTAAACTCGGCCTTCGTTTTGTGAAAATATGTAAGGTTTTATTCACAGTCACATAACCACCCAGCTTTCCTTCAGGCAGGGCTGGCAATTACCATAAGGTGCCAGGATAGGGGGTGGTAAAATCCAAATCCCCAGCCATTTTTCCACCTGCGGCCCGGTGCTGTCAGGGGAAATCCGTCAGCTCTGCCTCCCTCCTGTACACAGATTAGGGAGTGATGTGTATGATGTCCCTTGCTGGACCGGAGCTGTCATTCTTCAGGATCAGTGCTGGGGGAAGCCGCTGATGGAACATTAGAGAGGAGACATCCAGGGTCTAATAGACCCCACGGGTCTCCTGTCCCCTATATGCTATCACTTAGGGGGCTATTTGGTCTCCTACGTGGTAGCAATAAAAGTTATGTAAAAAGAAATAAATAAAAATGAAGGCAAGAAACATTTTAAGCATAGGAAAACTATACAGTGCCTTGAAAAAGTATTCATACCCCTTGAAATTTTCCACATTTTGTCATGTTACAACCAAAACATAAATGTATTTTTATTTGGATTTTATGTGATAGACCGACACAGAGTGGCACAGGAAGGAAAATGGTAAATGGTTTTCAATTTTTTTTTTTTTCACATATATATGTGAAAAGTGTGAGGGGCACAAGTCTCAAGTCTTGCCACAGATTCTCAATTGGATTTAGGTCTGGACTTTGATTGGGCCATTCTAACACATGACTATGCTTTGACCTAAACCATTCCATTGTAGCTCTGGCTGTATGTTTAGGGTCGTTGTCCTGCTGGAAGGTGAACCTCCGCCCCAGTCTCAAGCCTTTTGCAGACTCTAACAGGGTTTCTTCTAAGATTGCCCTGTATTTAGCTCCATCCATCTTCCCATCAACTCTGACCAGCTTCCCTGTCCCTGCATCCCAGCATCCCCACAATCTGATGCTGCCACCACCATGTTTCACAGTGGGGATGGGGTGTTCAGGGTGATGTGCAGTGTTAATTTTCCGCTACACATTGCGTTTTGCTTTTAGACCAAAAAGTTCAATTTTGGTCTCATCTGACCAGAGCACCTTCTTCCACATGTTTGCTGTGTCCCCCACATGGCTTCTCACAAACTGCAAATGGGACTTCTTATGGCTTTCTTTCAACAATGGCTTTCTTCTTGCCACTCTTCCATAAAGTTCAGATTTGTGGAGGGCATGACTAATAGTTGTCATGTGGACAGATTCTCCCACCTGAGCTGTGGGTCTCTGCAGCTCCTCCAGAGTTTCCATGGGACTCCTGGCTGCTTCCTTTAATGATTAATGCTCTCCTTGCCTGTCCTATCAGTTTAGGTGGACGGCCATGTCTTGGTAGGTGTGCAGTTGTGCCATACTCTTTCCATTTTCGGATGATGGATTAAACAGGGCTCCGTGAGATGTTCAAAGCTTGGGATGTTTTTTTATAACCTAACCCTGCTTTAAACTTCTCCACAATGTTATCCCTGACCTGTCTGGTGTGTTCCTTGGTCTTCATGATGCTGTTTGTTCACTAAGGTTCTCAAACAAACCTCTGAGGGCTTCACAGAACAGCTGTATTTATACTGAGATTAAATTGCACACAGGTGGACTCTATTTACTAGTGGTGCACCGAATGGAAATTTTTGCCAAAACCGAAAATGCACAAAGCCAAAAGCCTAAAACCAAAACCGAAAATTACAGTTTAAAAAAAAATTATATTTTTATATACAATTGTTGTCATATGCAGCTTACCTGTGCCTGGGCACTGATGGGCAGCACGATTTGGCACTGATGGGCAGCATTGGTTGGCACTGATAGGTGGCACTGATAGAGTAGATGAGGAGTTTTTCGACAGCCGAAATATCGGTGCATCCTTACTATTTACTAATTAGTTGACTTCTGAAGGCAATTGGCTTCACTAGATTTTTGTTAGGTGTAAAGGGAGGCTGAATACAATTGCATGCCGCACTTTTTTCAGATATTTATTTGTAAAAAAATATTGAAAACCATTTATCATTTTCCTTCCACTTCACAATTATGTGCCACTTTGTGTTGGTCTATCACATAAAATCCCAATAAAATACATTTGTTTTTAGTTTTAACATGACAAAATGTGGAATATGTCAAGGGGTATGAATACTTTTTTCAAGGCACCCCCCCCCCACACACACACACAATTACAAAAATGCGTTCACTGTGGCACTTGCGTATGAAAACAGTGATTGTCCTACACATGTTGTTATATGTCAGTATGCATGCCAGAGTGAGAGCAATCATTTTAGCACCAGTACTCCTGTGTAACTCTAAACTGATGGCATGTAGGGGCTTTTAAAGTGTTGTGGGCGCACGCAATTTTAAGGTTTGACATAGGTATCCATTTACTCGGCACAACCTCATCTTTTATATTTTACTCAAAAATTGAATAATAAACTTGTTGTTATTATTATAATACAGGATTTATAATATCGCTGACAGTTTGCGCAGTGCTTTACAACATTAGGGCAGACAGTACAATTACAATACAATTCAATACAGGAGGAATCAGAGGGCCCTGCTCGTTAGAGCTTACAATCTAGGAGGGAGGGAAATGATACGAAAGGGCAATAACTGTGGGGGATGAGCTGATGAAGAAAATAAGAAGTGTAGTTGTTAGGTGGAGGCAGGATAGGCTTCTCTGAAGAGAAAAGTTTTCAGGGATCACCTGAAAGTGGACAGATTTGGAGACAGTCTGACAGATTGGGGTAGGGAATTCCAGAGGATGGGAGAGGCTCTGGAGAAGTCCTGGAGGCGAATATGGGAGGAGGTGATGAGGGAGCTGGAGAGCAGGAGGTCTTGGGAGGCACGAAGAGGACAATTAGGTTGGTATTTTGAGACTAGACTAGTGATGTAGCTGGAAACAGAGTTGTGGATGGCTTTGTAGCTTATTGTTAGTATTTTTAATTTAATTTGTTAGGTGGGTATCAGTCAGTGGAGGGATTGACAGAGAGGGGTAGCAGACGCTGAACGGTTTGTAAGGTGGATGAGTCTGGCAGCGGCATTCATGATGGACTGAAGGGGGGATAGCCTATTTAAAGGTAAGCCAGTGAGGAGGGAGTTGCAGTAGTCGAGGCGAGAGATGACCAGGGAGTGAATCAGGAGCTTTGTGGTTTCATTGGCTAGAGAGGGACACAGTTTAGAGATGTTGCGGAGATTGAGGTGGCAAGCTTTTGAAAGTGATTGGATGTGGGGCCAAAAGGAGAGTTCAGAGTCCAGGATAACACCAAGCACCCTGGAATGTGGGGATGGGTGGATGGTTGTGCCATTGCTCTTGACAGAGTAGTCTGGGTAAAAGGCGCGTGGGGGAGGAAATATTATGAGTTCAGTTTTGGACAGGTTGAGTTTGAGGAAGTGGTGTGACATCCAGGCAGATATGTCTGTTAGTAAGTTAGTGATACATGAGGAGACTGATGGGGTGAGTTGGGAGGTGGAGAGGTAGATTTGGGTATCGTCAGCATAGAAATGATATTGAAAGCCGTGGAAGGCTATCAACTGACCAAGGGAAGAGGTGTATATTGAAAATAAGAGAGGTCCAAGAACAGAACCTTGGGGGACCCCGACAGAGAAGGGAAGAGGAGAGGAGGGGGTAGAATTGTACGTGCCACTGAAGGTGCGATGGGATAGGTAGGACGAGAGCCACTGAAGAGCACAGTCACGAAGACCGAGGGAATAAAGTTTTTTGAGGAGGAGGGGGTGGTCGACAGTATCAAAGGCAGCCAAAAGGTCCAGGAGTAGGAGTATAGAGAAGTGTCCATTGGTTTTTGCAGTTAGTAGGTCATTTGTGAGTTTTAGAAGGGCAGTTTCTGTGGAGTGTTGAGGGTGAAATCCAGATTGAAGGGGCTCAAGAAGGTTATTCTCAATGAGGTGGTCACCCAGTGGGTTGTAGACCAGGCATTCAAGGAGTTTAGAGAAAAAGGGGAGCAAGGAGAGGACGTAGATTAGTAGCATCCAAGGATGGCTTTTTGAGTATGGGGGTGACCAATGCATGTTTTAGAGCAGGGATAAGCAATTAGCGGACCTCCAGCTGTTTCAAAACTACAAGTCCCATCATGCCTCTGGGTGTGATGCTTGTGGCTGTCAGTCTTGCTATGCCTCATGGGACTTGTAGTTCTGCAACATCTGGAGGTCTGCTAATTGCAGATCCCTGTTTTAGAGCATTGATGAAGATGGAGAGGGAGATGGAGAGGGAGATGGAGAGGGAGAGGGAGAGGGAGAGGGAGAGGGAGAGGGAACAGGATAGAGTCAGAGGGTGATCGTAGTATTTGAGAGGGAATAGGGTCCAGTGGACAGGTGGTTAGGTGGGCGTTAGAAAGGAGTTTAGCAACCTCATTTATAGTAGCAGGTTTGAATAAGGATAGTGCCAATTGCACCTGTTGACATGGGGTGTTAACTGGGGGAGATGCCTGTAGAGTAGAGATTTAATCACAAATTGTGTCAATCTTGTTTTTGAAGTGATTAGCAACCTCCTGGGCAGTGAGTGAGTTAGTGGGCGGAAGCAGTGGAGGACGAAGTAGGGAGTTGAAGGTAGAGAAGAGTTGCCGGGGTCTGGATGAGAAGGTGTTAATAAGAGTGGTAAAATAGGTCTGCTTGGCAGTGTGGAGGCGAGAATTGTATTTTTGGAGGGCAGATTTGCACTGGTTAAAGTCTTTGAGAGACTTTTTCTTGTGCCACAGACCCTGCATTTATGTGCCCAGAAATTAACTTTAACTACCTCCCACCCGCGCCATAGCCGAATGACGGCTACAGCGCGGCTCTAAAATGCCGGGAGGACGTCAATAGGCCGGGAGCGTGCCCGCGGGTCGGGCGGACCCGATGTCCGCCGGAGACCCGCGATCTCCTTTCAGAGAGGAGGAACGGGGAACCGCCGAAGTAAACAAGGCGGTTCCCCGTTCGTATTGTCTAGATTGACTAGGGTCACTGTCCCTAGTCATCTAGACAGTACAGGGTAAGTGTCTTGCCCCTTGGCGGAACAAATGAAGCCGCCAAGGGGCAAGGAGGAGAGACTTTCCTCTAGCGCCCAGAGGCCGCCTGTAGCCCAGGCGGGCTGGGCGCCCGTGCGAGGGCCGGATAA
>BLSH010383449.1:1619255-1630902 GCA_018402905.1 Glandirana rugosa | reverse complement strand
TGGAATAAACTACCAACAGAGGTTGTGAGACAGTCAACAGTAAATGGCTTTAAACATGCTTGGGATAAACATAAATCCATAGTCAAACAACAAGGTTAATGTAAAAAAAAAAAAAAAATATATAAAAAATAAATAAATAAAAAGGGGCAGACTCGATGGACTACTCAGTCTTTTTCTGCCGTCACTTTTCTATGTTTCTATGAAAGATTTATTTAAAAAATTGATAAAAATATTTCACTCACACAGTAGTAGAAAATTGCAAGGCATAGGATAGTACTGCAGATTGTTTCTAACCAAGAAAATGCCCGCCATGTCCCGGTGCACGATGTTGTCACGCACCCCTGGCCCCTGACGACGTCATTGATGATGAAATGCGTAAGCAGGAGCTAGGGTGCGTCATGACATTGCGCACCGAGATGCTGTGGCCATTTTCTTGGTTAGAAACAATCTGCAGTACTATACCATGCCTGCAATTTTCTACTACTGTGTGAGTGAAATATTTTTATCAATTTTTTAAATAAATCTTTCGGAACATACTGCACTATGTTTTGCACCTTTGTTCCTCTTTATGTGGATATGAGTTACGCATGGATTTTGGACAACGGAGATACTAGATAAAGCAGGAGGTGTTTCCTTGTAAGAAGTTACCCCTGGGTGATTATCTTTGAGCAGGCTCACTTGATCCCTGTAGTGGGGGTCTACACAATGCGGTAAGAGGCAGTGTGAATGGGTGTTGGTGGAGGCTTTCCCTTGGATAACTTTCTGCTTGAACGGCTGTCATTATCCTGTCCACAGAGATCATATATTGCCTTCATAGGACTACTGTTTTAATTACAAGCGCTGAACTCTCTTCACCATTTTGTCTGTTGTTCCAGCACTTTAGTGTGCGCTCTGCTACTCTATGAAAGACTTTTAATTATTGTAAAATTAACAGATCATCTTTCTAGCGCAGCTGTTCTGATTTTTATTTTTTTATTTTTGTCATAAGTTATAACCTCCTTTTCGAGCCCTTGTGAACAAACCGATGTAGCAATAATGGGTCAGTGCACAGGTGTCAGAACACACCCCAGGTTTCCATTCTCCTGTATGGCCATTGACCTGCATGTCAGCCAACTTGTGTTGTTTTATAGGGTGTTGGCACTCCGTAGATCATCACTCAGGCCTCTCCTACTGATGAGATCTAGAATTGCCTCAATAACTGGTTTTACAAGTTCTGCCAGGGTGACAGCACCTTCCGCTTTCAAAACTGCAGCTCTTTGTCCATTTTTTTTTTTCCCTTACTTTCATAAATGATTAAACAGGCCGTAAAGTGCCAAGAAAACAAAATAATCTTTCCCAGCAAAATGATGATTTGAAGTAAAACAAGACATTGCTTTAAAGCCCAACTCCAGCTTTTTTTTTTTTTTTTTTTTTTTTAATTTAAATTTTTTAATTATATTGGAAAGGTTTAGATTTTTTTTGTATGTGCTGTGTATATAGGACACACCTTTTGGCTTTTCCTTCCTTAATTAGAAAAACCATAAAAACACATTCAGTCTGATTACCTTATTTAAAGTGGCACTTTCACTATATAAGATTTGCAGTGGCCCGCAATCCCTGTAAAAGAAGAGTGCATATACCAGGGGTATTGAATTAAAATTCATGAAGGTCCAGTCAGTAAAAATTTCTTCTAACAAAGGTCCGAATCACATGTTTGATTCTTAGTGGCATTTCTGTGCATTGGCAAACATGGCAGTACCATGTAGCTCGGTACGGCACAACTTAGAGAAAGTTGTCCCTGACCATTTTTTGTGTTTCTGTGTATATGGCAGTCCACTGAAAAACAGAACGCAGAACAGACTTAAGACCCGGGCGGAGGTTCACCTTCCAGCAGGACAACGACCCTAAACATACAGCCAGAGCTAAAATGGAATGGTTTAGATCAAAGCATATTCATTTGTTCGATAGGCCCAGTCAAAGTCCAGACCTAAATCCAATTGAGAAGCTGTGGCAAGACTTGAAAATTGCTGTTCAGAAGCTCTCTATTTAATCTGACAGAGCTTGAGCTATTTTACAAAGAAGAGTGTGCAAAAATGTCTTTCTCTAGATGGGCAAAGCTGGTAAAGACATGCCCTAAAAGACTTGTAGCTGTAATTGTAAGGAAAGGCGGTTTTACAAAGTATTGACTCAGGGGGGCTGAATACAAATGTACCCCACCACTTTTCACATATTTATTTGTAAAAATGTTGAAAACCATTTATCTTCCTTCCACTTCACAATGATGTGCCACTTTGTGTTGGTCTATCACATAAAATCCCAATAAAATACATTTATGTTTTTGGTTATAACATGAAAAAATGTGGAACATTTCAAGGGGTATGAACACTTTTTCAAGGCACTGTAGATGTAGGAACTTATATAGTCACATGTTCTGGTCTTGCCTACTGATCCACAGCTATTGGTCCAACATCTGCATCTAACCCTACAGTGGAACCCTGTTTTGATATGGTTAGGTATTGACCATGATGCACATCTCTCCCACCCTCTTAAAAATTTTGATATTTTACCTCCTGCATTATATCAGAAGAGATAATTTGGCACCAACTTTCAATGTAGGAAAAATCCATTGCCAATGTAGTACAGATGTACAAACTAACAAATCAAAAATTGCTGCAGGCATTCAAACAACTTGGGACAATGTTGAAGTAGATAGGTGGCCCTTCGTCCTCCCTCCTATCGTTTTTCACCCTCATTCTTGCCCCCCGTAACTTCCATATACATTCCCAGACTAATTTGAATAGCAGATGTAAACCCCTTTGCCATGTCTCACTGAAGGAATTTCCCATAGCTGCCTGCCCTGTAGGAAGTGAGATTAAGGTTGGGTTCACACTAGTCCGATTTCTTGGACCGACATTAGGAGCACAAGTGGCTTGCCTATGAGAGCCGTCTTAATTGGTCTGACTTGTGTTTTTCAAATTCGGACCGACTTTGTAAAAGGTTCCTGTACTACTTTTGTCTGACTTTGATCCTACTTTAGCTCATTGAAAAGCATTGAAGTCGGATGAAAGTCAGATCATTGTCTTCACTGATCCGACTTTGGCATGCGACTTGTGCTCTGAGGATCTTGAAAGGGAACTCAACGCCAAATTTAAAAAAAAAACTGGCATGGGATAACCCTCCAAGAGCATACCAGGCCCTGTGGTCTGGTACGGATTTTAAGGGGAACCACCACGCCAAAAAAACGGGATGGGGTCACAGCCTGACAAGCCAGGAAAGGGGGTGGGGACGAGCGAGCGCCCCCCCCCCGGACCATACCAGGTCGCGTGCCCTCAACATGGGGAGTATGGGTGCTCTGCGCCCCCCCTCCAAGGCACCTTATCTCCATGTTGATGAGGACAAAGGGCCTCTTCCCGAAAACCTTTGCTGGTGGTTGTCGGGTCTGCGGGCGGGGACTTATCAGAATCAGGAAGCCCCCTTTATCAAGGGGGCACCCAGATCCCGGCCCCCCAGCCTATGTGAATGAGCATTGTACCCCTACCCATTCACCTGGAAAAAAAAAGTGTAAAATAAAAACCACACTACACAAATCTTTTATTAAATCAGCTCCGGCATCTTCTCCCCTCTCCGGCTCTTCTTTCTTCTGCTCTTTTGCGGGGTCTTCTATCTTCTGAGGGGTCTTCTTTCTTTTCCTTCTCTGCGGCGTCTTCTGCTCTTTTGCCCGTCTTCTGCTCTTTTGCCGGTCTTCTCCGCTGTCCTCTTCCCTCAGTTCTACCCATGTTGACATGACTCGATCTCCTTCATGAATGCCCTCTCCGCTGTGTGCTGTGCCTTATATTGGCATGGGGCGGGGCCACCCGCTGACATCACCCGGAGGCCGCGTCCCATATGATGTCACATCCTGGGGCAGAAAAACTAGATATTTGGGGGGAACACCTTACCAAACGCATGGTGCTGCTCGTAACGACCAACAAACAAAAAATCTATAAGTTACAGCGCACACATGATACATACTCCTGTCAGGCTATTTTAAAAGCATCTAAACGTATATAGCAAAAAATGCAAAGATACGGGGGTTTGGTCACACTGAATGGCCATGAAGTGCTTAAGCCCACTGACTGCTGCAAAGTATCCCGTTTTACCAGTGGGAACCTACACTGACCTTAGAGTGAATGCTCATATCTCTTAAACCATGGAAGCCAACCCCTCTCTTTATGGGAGACCAGAGGACACATCCCATGGATCAGGTGGACACTGATTGGGGCTAATTAAGGAGGATGGGGTTCACCAACCCAAAAAGGTCTGGTCAGGATGTCACAGCTCCTGGGGCATCCGCCCCATGCCAATATAAGGCACAGCACACAGCGGAGAGGGCATTCGTGAAGGAGATCGCGTCATGTCAACATGGGTAGAACAGAGGGAAGAGGGCAGCGGAGAAGACAGGCAAAAGAGCAGAAGATGCCGCAGAGAAGGAAAAGAAAGAAGACCCCTCAGAAGATAGAAGACGCCGCAAAAAGGCAGAAGAAAGAAGAGCTGGAGAGGGGAGAAGACGCCGGAGATGATTTAATAAAAGATTTTAAAAACCTGTGTAGTGTGGTTTTTATTTTACACTTTTTTTTTTTTTTCAGGTTAATGGGTAGGGGTACAATGTACTCATTCACATAGGGTGGGGGGCTGGGATCTGGTGGCCCTCTTGTTAATCAAAGTCGGACCATTTAAATGTCGGATAGTGTGAACCCAGCCTAAATCTGTCCAAAAGCCTTCTTAGACCATTGTCCACTGAAACTAGTGGCCCCAACAACTTGGTGGTGTAAAAGGCATGATAACAGCAAAGGGCAACAGAACCCACAGTGTATTGATTAGGCACTTCAAAAAATGAACAATGAATGGGTATTGTTATACCTGAGGGGCCATTCTGAGTGAAACAGAAAAAGTTTTATAAAGAAAAAGGACAAGATATGTACATGAAAAGAAGTGCAGGGAAAAACCTTAGAAGAGCGGAATGAGGAAGCATGAAGGCAAATAAGCCAGGAACAAGGATGCACGAAGGTAGATGAGCGAGGAAGGATGAAGGCACATAAGTCAGGAAAGAAAATGCATGAAGGTAGATGAGTGAGGAATGAGGAAGGATGAAGGCAGCTATGAGATGGCAAGAAAAGAGGTAAGGAAGGGAAGGGGTAGGATAGGTGAAGAAAAATGTATAGGGAGAAAGGGATAAAGGTGAAAGAACAGCAAGAGGAAGGAGGGAGGAGGCGCCTGAAAGGACGAACAGCATTTATAATGGTCAGATGACCAACAGGGAGCTAATTAGAGGTGGGCCTTTGGTTTGGTTCACACCAGAACAGCCGAACATTGCAAAAAAAAATCCGGACCTAAATACTGAACCCCATCAAGTCTTTGGGACCCAAATTTGTAAAAATCAAAATTCCCCATTTTAAAGGCATACAGTATATAAAAGTTATTGGTCATAAAAAGGGTATGGGGGCTGGGGTACTGCCCTTGGGGACATGTATTGATGAAAACTTGTTTGTTTGTTTTTTTTTAATTATCATTTTTAAAGGAGCAGTGATTTGCTTAAAGTGAAACCATAAAAGTGAAAACTTCCTTTTAAATGTAGTAGAACCAATGCAGCTGCAGAAGAATGAAACCAAAACCCCAGGTTTCACTAATGGTATCCCCAGTTGATATGTCGGTAGACAATTCCAGCCCCTGGTGTCCTCCTTTTATAGATTTCTGGAAGCCAAGCAACTGGCATTTTCAGAAGATGATTTTTGGAATTTCACCTTCATGTTTTATTTAACGTATGGGTATTGTAGAATTGCAGCGCTTTCACACCTCTTTTCTTGTATTGTTCAGGTACCTTGAGGGCCGAGTGTTTGTGGTAGAAGTACTTCCAGATAGCCAGGCTGAAGTAGATGAAGTCGTTCTTGCAGGGGACATTATTGATGAAATTAATGGAGTCTCACTACGTCATGCATATAATGGACAGGTGAGGATTCTGGGATTAGTCTGATTAATGCAATGTGAGCATTCTAAGCAGTTTAATTTTGTGGCAGTAGTACCCACTTCTCTTATTTCATGACCCATATGGTAGACTTTTGTTCTACCTACAGTGGCTGTAAAAAGTCTACACACCCCTGTTAGAATGTCAGGCATCTGTGATGTAAAAAAATGAGACAAAGAAAAATAATTTCAGAATTTTGTAGCTGTGTTCAGAATTAACCAATCACATTCAAACATTGATGTTTAATAGGAATCATTTCACACCTGCCATCATTTAAAGTGGCTCTGATTAACCCCAAATAAAGTTCAGCTGTTCTAGTAGGTCTTTCCTGACATTTTCTTAGCTGCATCCTACAGCAAAAGCCATGGTCCGCAGAGAGCTTCCAAAGCATCAGAGGGATCTCAAAGTTAAAAGGTATCAGTCAGGAGAAGAGTACAAAGAATTTCCAAGGCATTAGATATACCATGGAACACAGTGGAGAAAATTTGGCACAACAGTGACATTACCAAGAACTGGATGTCCCTCCAAAATTGATGAAAATACGAGATGAAAACTGGTCAGGGAGGCTGCCAAGAGGCCAACAGCAACATTAGAGGAGCTACAGGAACATCTGGCAAGTACTGTCTGTGTGGTACAGGTGACAACAATCTCCTGTATTCTTCATATGTCTGGGCTGTGGGGTAGAGTGGCAAGACAGCAGCCTTTTCTTGCCAAGAAAAACATCCAAGCCCGGCTAAATTTTGCAAAAACACATCTGAAGTCTCACAAAAGCATGTGGCAAAATGTGTTCTGGTCTGATGAAACCAAGGTTGAACTTTTTAGCCATAATTCCAAAAAGATATGTTTGGCGCAAAAACACCACTGCACATCACCAAAAGAACACCATACCCCCAGTGAGGCATGGTGGTGGCAACATCATGCTTTGGGCTGTTTTTCTTCAGCTGGAACAGGGGCCTTTGTCAAGGTAGAGGGAATTATGAACATTTCCAAATACCAGTCAATATTGGCACAAAACCTTCAGGCTTCTGCTAGAAATCTGAACATGAAGAGGAACTTCATCTTTCTGCATGACAACAACCCAAAGCACATATCCAAATTAACAAAGGAATGGCTTCACCAGAAGAAGATTAAAGTTTTGGAATGGCCCAGCCAGAGCCCAGACCTGAAAATCTGTGGGGTGATCTGAAGAGGGCTGTGCACAGGAGATGCCCTCCCAATCTGACAGATTTGGAGTGTTTTTGCAAAGAAGAGTGGGCAAATATTACCAAGTCAAGATGTGCCATGCTGATAGACTCATACCCAAAAAGGCTGAGTGCTGTAATAAAATCAAAAGGTGCTTCAACAAAGTATTCGTTTAAGGGTGTGCACACTTATGCAGCCATATTTTTAGTTTTTTTTACATCACAGAAACCTGACATTTTAACAGGGATGTGTAGACTTTTTATAGCCATTGTATACAAGACACAATCGGCACTATTAGACCTCATGCACATGGGTGCATGAAAAGTTTCAAAACGCTCACCGTTGCTCAACCCGGGATGTCTTCAGTTCTGCTGTGCAGATGGATGGTGCTCGCAGTCGACTCCTGATTGCAGTATAACAGTGTTTAAATTGCACACAATCCACGTACAGGCATTTACTCCATGCGCAAGTTTACAGTGTATACCTGTGTACAGCTAGCGTACAGCCATTGCGGAAACACACCTGCAGTTTGTTGTATGGCTGTAGCATAGACTGCTGTTGTGTAGTCTATATTTACTACATATCTCCACTAGATAATGGCAGGTGCAATCGGATTGGTGACCACAACAGAGACAGTTTTCTTAGTCAATAGTGCTAAGTTTCTAGGTTCTCGAGACCGGTATGGTGGTTAATAAAAAGGACTGAGGATAACAAATATTTTTTTGTCCTTTTTCTTTGGTAACTTTGGAATTTTGCTTACAAATATTCACTCTTATTCATATGTTCACCAGGCTAAATTGAAGTTTAAAGTGTAACTCCACTTTTGTGGGGGGAAAAGCTAGCAAATCAAGTCCTATTGTAATTGAATGTTATAAAGTTACCTTTCCTTTTCAATCTGCAGCTCTGTAATTTTCTGAAAATGCAATGCAATATGGCTACCTGGAGGTGTTCTGTACACAGAATGTGTACTGACCACTCCCCAGAAACCTCATTTCCTGCTTGTGCAATTGGCTCACTAATTTTCTCAGAGGTCTGCCCTAAGATACAAGTCAGATTTCAGGCATCCCCTGTAACAAAAATGTCATTTTTGATTAGATACTTTCAATAGGAAATCACAGCTATAGGGATGCAGGCCCAGCAGCTTTCTGAATTAGAGCCCTGCAGGTGCAGCAGCCAATTGAATATAATGGGAGTGGTTTCATAATTATCACTTTCCCACATGTATACAGAATAACAAAAGGTAGGAATCTGCAATGAAGTTTGATAAAATCCTTGCAATGTACATAGATCACCCATGGGGAATGCTCTTTTTTTTTTTTTTTTCTCAACAAAAGTGGAGTTGTGTTTTAAACTCTGGGCAATCGGCTGATGAACTATGGGTTTCCGAGCCTTTAGAATACAATGATCAGAGCTGTCGGCTATAGCCGGTGACAGTGATTGACTTTAGTACAACCACCCTGCCCATAACTGGATTGAAATTTGGCCACTTGCTGCTGAACTTTGATCTGCCTATGGCTGTCTTAAAGCTGAGCTTCACCCATAAGGGGAAGTTCTGCTTGAAGTCCTACTTTTTTTTTTCAGGGGGCAGTGGGCACCTAGCTTTGACAAGTACTTGCTCTCACTTCCTCTTTGATCGTCTAGGTGATCCAAGCGAAATCACACACACACACACACACACACACACACCATCCCGCAGTCTTCCTGGACATGTCCTGTCGCTCCCGCAGCACTATGATTTTTCTTCTGGAGAAATCTACTAGTGCATGGCCAGTTAAGTCAAAACCAGCTACTTACAGTAGTTGCATTAATCTGTGCATTTTATATCTGCCCAGAGTTCAGGTTTAACTAATTTGTTAATGTGCCAGTTGTTTACAGAGCTCAATAGCTCAATTACACACAGCTGAATAGGATGATTGATTCACACCCCCTTCTTCCTTTCTCTCTTTCTGCTCTGTATGACTTCTTAAAGAAGAATTCCAGCTTTCATTTGAAAATGATTGTTGAATGATTCATTTTACAGGCTGGCACAGTACTAGGTAAAGTGAAGGGGGAGCCTCTAGTATTCCGAATAATCCGCTGGTGCTGGAAAGACGGGGAGGTTTTCCGTCCCCTAATCCCTTACATAAGAAGTGTTCAGGAACTGGTCCCAAACTTTCAACTACAGCAGAGGCCCAGAAACCAGGAGAACGACCAAGATCGTCCCCAGCAGGACGGCAGGTGACACCTTGATGGTGGTGGCGGAGGGTGACCTCCTCTGAATTCCACCATTTAACCCTTTTATTTTGCATTTCCTCCACAGACTTTTGTATTTTGTCAAGTATCTTGGACACGCTAATGTTGGAATGGTAAGTATGTAGAGATTTTATGTTTAGTACTTGGATTGCTTACCACAAATCAAAAACATTTTAAAATGTATCTAAAGCCATTTTTTCTTTTTTTGGATAAATGGGTGAAAGGTTAAATCCTCTGTGAGGTTTTTATTGATGCCTGTGTTCACACTGGGGAAATGTACTCTTTCCATGTGTCTTGCTGGCTGCAGTCATCAGGACAGAAAGTGGGGAGAAAAAAAAAAATATCATTTTGAGTTGTCACCAGAACAGGAGCTTGTTCTGGGGACAACTGTCTAAGTGGGGATTTACCTAATTTTGGATAGATTTTCCCTCACTTCCTGTTGTGTCTACATGGCAGTTAGTGAAGATAAATTTCCCCAATAGGAAAAGGAAGCGTGTGACACAAGGGCTACTGCTGTGAGTAGGGTCTGTGACTGCTGGAGGACATTCGAAAGTCAGATCTCTACTAAAGGCAGGAGCAGTAGGGACTGATCTCTGTCAACTCTTCAGCTCCAGGGGTCCCTCAGGAAAGAGGGCTGAGGAAAGTGAAGTAACACAAGGGGTTCAGCCATCCTGAGAGCAAAAAGTACTCCCTTGCGATGAAGGTAAAATTGAGTCAAATATCATTCCCAAGGGTAGACTTCTATCAGAATTCCCAGGGCGCATGAATACCAACTAAACCTGGGAAGATGCACAATGAGCTAAAGGTGGGGCCCTACTCAAGGGTCCAAAGTGGGGGCAGCGGAGGAAAACCATCCAAACTGTAAGGAGATAAACTAGCAAGGGACCCAGCAGGATGACCAAACAGTCCCCCCACTTACATAAGTGGGGCGCACCTTCGTGTAGAAGTCTGAGCGGATAAAGTACCTCTATGTTCTAGATCTGTGGCTTTGTCAGGAGATAGATTCTGATCACCTACAAGGTACAACTGCAGCAGTGGATGAAGGTTTGGGTTCCTCTGCCCCAGTCACAGATCTCCTGTGTTAAGGCAGGCACACAGAATGGCCACCAGTGTGCTTGGGAATGACAATGTCAAGGGCAGGTCCAAAAAGACATCCTTTCTTTTATGGGCGAGTTGGATGTCCTTGGAGTATAATTTCAGCGTCCCAGGCAGGTTACCAGAGTGCCCGATACATATACTGTAAATGGACCCCCATGCAAGACATAAGGTTAGATGCTTATAAGAGGCCATCACAATAGAAGCATAGGGGTGGCACTCATCATGATTGACACTAGATTTACTTCAGGGGACATTGTGTTTTTATTTATTTTTGACAATTTTTTGTTTGCTGAACGATTAGGGGTATAATGTAATTTGTTAAAGGGGTTTCCCAGATTCCTATAAGCCCATACACCCCCCCCCCCCTGCAGACTCCCACAATCTCCATCCTGGGCTATGGGGATTTTCCCTGCTTGTCCCTTGTCGTTATTTCCGAATAACGACAGTTGTGCCTGAATTCCGAAACAAACTGCACATGTCTAATGAACCTAGTACACAAAATGTCTGGAAAAAAAAACACATTTCAAACCCTAGCGCCTGAAGGCCACATTCCCGGCAAGCCCCACAGCTTTCAGTTCATTGAGGGTTCATGTACAGCCTCCAAAACTGTTGCTGAGGAGAGGGAGAGGGAGAGAGACTGACTTCTTTGCTGTGAGGAGACAGAGGTGTGCACAACAACCTGCTTCATACAAGCCTGTGACTGAGCCAATGGTGTATAAGGGGCGCTTGGGCGCTGCCTCCCACCAGCTAAAAAAAAAGTCAGCCCGGCCCCCCTGCAGGAGGCGCCAGTACATTGACTTTTTTTCGGCTCCTTGGCTAGCCAAGTAGTGAGCCTATTGGTCAGCCATTAAAGTCTATGTGTGTGTGCTGAACAGGCGCGCACACACATAGTCTGATTGGCTGCCCTGAGCCTGCGGCTCGGTGTGATTGGATGCCGTGGCCGGGGGTGGGTCACTGTGGCGGCGGACGTGACTTCCGCTCCCACAGAGACCCTGACCGGTGACTGACGGACTGATGGGGACAGCCGCTCTTTGCATGCCGATCTCCGCAGACTCTCAGCCCGCTTGTCCGCATGCTGAACTCTGCAACACTCCTGCCTGCCTGCTTATTAGATGGGGTAAGTGCGGGACTTGTTCCGACTTCGGGGGGGGGGGG
>BLSH010383449.1:1606721-1619076 GCA_018402905.1 Glandirana rugosa | reverse complement strand
TTGGCTGCAATTTACCCCCACCTGTGATATTGGCTGCAATTTGCCCCCACCTGTGATATTGGCAGCAATTTGCCCCCACCTGTGATATTGGCAGCAATTTGCCCCCACCTGTGATATTGGCTGCAATTTGCCCCCACCTGTGATATTGGCTGCAATTTGCCCCCACCTGTGATATTGGCTGCAATTTACCCCCACCTGTGATACTGGCTGCTATATACCCCCACCTGTGATGCTGGGGCTGTATACTGTGTCCTGTGATGCTGGGCTGTATACTGTGTCCTGTGATGCTGAGCTGTATACTCCTGATACAATATGTGGAATACAGGGGACGGAGTGGGTGGATTCTATAAGGGGTGGGGCTTATTGGAAGTAGGAGGGGTCACAAAAGGGTGGGGCCTGGTGCCCCCCCCCCCATCCTAAAACTTCAACAGCTGCCACTGACTGAGACAGAGACCAGAGTTCTGGGTGCTGAGGACCGGAGTCGCTTCAGGCAGATCAGAAGTAAGCTGACCTCTGAACAGTGCAACCCTTGTTGCTGTATGACTAAGACTGGTGAGAGGACATTGCTGCCATTTACCTGTTGCTGCTAGCAGAGACTGATCACATTGGCAATGGCCATCTAACTAGCAGCATTATTTACTGCATGCAGACTTTACTGGGACTGTACTCATGTGCACCACCGTAAAGACTGGTCCCCAATGCTAGCTGACTGAAGAACTAGGGCTAAAGACTGATCATTCAAATAGCTGCTACACAAGAACTTTGCCTTTTGTCCATAATAAGAGGTACTTTTTTAGGGAGTCTTACATTTCATTGCTGACATTCATATATAGGAGTTATTGCAGTTTTGAGTATTATTGCTATTACTGTTTTCTAATGCCATTACTTATTGCTCATTTTATGGATTACTCTAATCTAGTTGCATAGAGCTCCATTCTGTGCTGCTATAGCCTAGTGAACATATTGTCTAGTGAACTGTGATCTAATCCTTTACTTACTCATACATGTGCATACTGCTATTTACTGCAACCCGTGACAATATATTGGGTTCATTTACCACTAATGAGTCTAGTGTCTGCTGTTTGATACTGAACCTTAGTTTTGTGCAGGGTATACTATATCTATATTTGCACTCCCAGTAGCAGCGCAGTATCCATTTGCTTAACTTGGTGTATCAGTGGGGCTGAGGTTGTTCTAGAGTCAAGGCAGAAGAACCGAGAACAGAGAACTCAATCTACCAAGTGGCTCTTGTGAGGGTAGCACTACAAAATAACATAAGCATAAAAAGGCTAGCAAAATATAGTTTAAACTTTTTTTTTTTTTTTCCAAAACTAAAGACAGGGCATTCAATCTCCTATTACACTAGCATTAAGGTTAAAGGCGGGGGTTATACGGGGACTGGCTTAAAGAGGAATTCAGCCTTTCACACCCAGCCACCCCCCCCCCCCCAATATTTGTTTTCCCCAGCATATCTAATACTGTGTTCTGCACAGTAAGGATACTCCCATAGCCAGCAGATCGAGCATTGACCTGCTGAGATCCTCCTCTCTGCGGTTATTGCACGGGTACGACACTGCCATGTTGCCTCCTCACAGCTGCTGGCTTTTCCGGGTGCAGGCGCGCTAGGCCTGCCCCCCACCTTACAAAATGGGACTGCACATTATGCATCTCAGGAGGCACCGGAAGGGGGGGGGGGGGATGGAGAGGAGAGTGCTGGGAGAGGGTGAAGGTCCTTTTTTTAAAGTATTTTTTGCTTTCTAGTGTCTAATGTCCTGTAGGTGGCAGTATAACTTTGTTTTAAGTTCTATATTGCTGTGTCCCTCAATGGACGATTAAAAAAAAACAAAACACGTTTTTTCTTAGCTTTAAATAGCGTGGGGAAGGAATTTTTTTTTTTTTTTGCAGTCTGTTTCCCGTTTGGGATAGGTTTTCCTAACTTTTCTGTCGGAACATGAAGTGATAGGAAATCTCTCTATTGGGGACACAGACTGCAACAAGATACTTTTTTTTTTTTCAGTAAACTGGCGAAGGGTTACAACTTCTGCCTAGTTATTCATACTGTGTGTCTTCCTGTCCCTGTAATAACCTCTCACCTCATGTCTTGTCCTGCTGTCATATGGACAGTAAGATGATATTCCCAACAGGGTAAAGCCATACTCACACCTTTGCGTCCTGAGAACATGTGTTCCTGGAATGTGTGAAAAAGTGCAACAAAGATACTATTCATTTGTAGTGCAATTGTGTTTGCCCCCCCCCCTTCTAAACACAGCAAGGAAACATGCTAAAAAGTGCAGTAAAACACACGTGCCAAGTTTTGCTCCAAAAAAAGATGTGCGATTGAAGAGGAGTGCCCGATGTCCAAAAAGAAGGTCTCATTTGATGAATTTTATAGTTATTTATTGGAAATAAATGTAAACAAAAAGATACAGGAGCTACTATGGTGCATTTTCCATGCATAGGACAGCTCATTCAAGTGCATGGACTGCCCTACACTGTCACATGAAAAACATGAGAAAAAACACGCCAATCGCTTAGGTGTGAATGGGGGCAGACGTTGTAGCTGGAGTTTACTATAATACTGTGAGTTGATGACCCAGAGCAAGAATGGAGGATGCAATCTCATTTGCAGGATGCACATGTTGCAGGTCCTTGATCTAGACAGTGGCGGCCTGTCCATAAGGGGCGCCGCCCCCTTAATCCGTGCGCCCGGCCCCTAATCTAAATGCAGGGTGCCAGACGCATGGATTTCAGTGGTTTTTTTTTTTTTTTTAAGCACGTGATTAGATCCTAAGGCTCTAATTGGCTTCAAAAAAGGGTTGGCTCGGGGCACAGAGCACCGCAACCCGCGCCTACCCAGTTGCGTGACTATAGTGAATTCATTGTCTTCCTGACACTCCTCCCGGCCAAACAGAAAGCGGGTTCTGAGACCCAAATGGCCAGGGAGTCTTAGGACTCCTGAACAATCAGGACCCAGTTCCTGTTTGGCCGGGAGGAGAAGGCTCATCATCTGCCTCCTAAGGTGGGTGGGTGGGGGAGGAGTGATCACCGCCTTCCTGCCCGGGTGCGGTAGGGGGGGGGGATAGTGGATCACTGCCTTCCCGTCTGTCTCCTGCGGAGGGAGGGGGGGGGCGAGGGTGTCCGCATCTCCCACGTGGGTGGGGGGGGGAGAGTGTGGTGATGGTTAAACGCCCCCCCCCCCCAAATATTGAGCACCAGCCACCACCGGAGTATAATGAAGCCAACGCATCAACATAACAGCCAAAGAGCTAGCATTTGCAGAAGATTAGCAATGTCTGCCCCTGTCATCTGACAGTTTTTATATATGGTGTTTAAAGGAGGTGATTTTTATTTTGTTTGCATTAGTAGCTTTTGTTGCATGAATAGTAAGCAGCCTGGGTGCTGTCAACAGGAGGCCATACACAGAACCGGCAAAAAGTAATACGAATATCGTTGACAAAAAAATTGCATTTTCTTTTCCATTATTCCATGCAAGTCCTGTGTGTGCGCCACATGAGCTGCACACTATATATACTGTATATGTTCTTGTTAATATAACTAATGATCACATTTTGTCTTATTTTTTTTAAATAGTTTGGGGGCAAAGAGATCCTGGATCTTGGAATAACCAGGGTGCGAAATCAGAACCTTATACCAAAGGTAAGTGCTATTGTAACTGGCTATTAGACTTTAGTATCCCACAGATGAAATGGCATTTTTGTGGTCAATGTAACCTCTTTCTCAGTCTATTGAGAAACACAGCACTTCATATTCAAAAACCATGGGTTATACAGCGGCCTTCATGATGATTGGACACAAAACCTTTAGGCCATCCCCATAACTAGCTCCGTTGTAGCAATCCGTATGAAAAACCAATGTAATAAAACATGGGCGCACCAAATAGCGCAGATCATACTATTCTAAGACCGTAAAAAAAAACACAAGCACACTGGTGCAAATCTGCATGACAATCACCTAGGATCAACATTGCTGACCTATTCAGAAGGTTTCTAATAAATGCCAGCAAGGATAAGGTCCCCTTGTATGGTAAAACCTAGGTTGGCATCCTAGCAAGGATAGGTGCAATGGCCATATAAATTAGCTCAGCAGACTGTGCCCTTGTGAATGCACACAGCCCCTGACATCTTGCAGGCCATGCCACTTCATCAGAGTGGAAGCAGTGTGCTACACAAGGCCCTATGAAGCCCAACACATCTAGGCATGCATACTGCAATTTGGGACCAAGAAAAATAGTACCAAATAATAGCGCCCTAAAAAGTGTAAAAAATATTAAATGTGGCTGACCCCTTTTACAGGAAGGCCAAATATCGCTTAGGATAGCCAGTAGGGTTCCTCACCTGCCACTCCAGTACTCCCTCAAAGTGTGGTTTAGATGGGTGAAAATAAGGTACCATAAGGTTCCATAGTGTAGTAAGGTTTATTTGGTGATAATAATTGGGTATAAAAGATTTTGCACGCACAACTGTGCCTGAACCAGCACTAGGTGTAAACAGCATGTGCAGATAATGCCTGTTGCTCCGGTGCTGGTGGGTGGTCCACACCTCGCTCTCTCTACCAGGCCAGATCGGAAGTCGCACAAGACCCGGAAGTGACGAATTCCCCACTCCAACCCACAATGATCGGCGTCTTCAGGAAGTGACAAACCGCCATTTATGGTTTTTCTGGATATTTTATATTGGTTGGGCTCCTCCAATATGGAGGACAGGAATAAATCACGAATTATGAACCAAACCTAGTTTGGCCACAATACGAATTGTTATCCCCTACAGGTGATTAATATGCGTTACATGATATTGATATAAACATTTTAGTATCATGTAACACATATCCATCACCTGTAGGGTAGGGTAACCATTCGTATTGTGGCCAAACTAGTATGGACAGACAACTATTCCCGCTATGGGTTATCATTTTAGATTCACTCACCTGCTTTTTTTGGGTAACTACTTGTCAGGGAAATGGCCGTGGAACTTCCAACCTTGCCAGTTTCCAAGATAGGTGTGCACAGGTGCACGCCCACGCAACATGATGGCCCCCTGTCTTCCTGTGAGCTATTTAAACTTCCTACTGACATGATATTGCCGCTGGTTTATCTCTCAGCTTCCTAGTGTTCCTGTTGTCTCTTGTTAAATGACCCGGCTTGCTTCTGATTCCTGAACCTGCTCTCCTGTGTTTGACCCCGGCTTGGCTTATCAACGTTGCAACCGATCTGTCTTCCCGTGTATGACACGGCTTGTCCCATCTCTCTCTGCTTGACCTGTTTCCAGTGTATGATCCCTGGCTTGGCTTTGGATTTCGTCACCTGTCTGCCCCCTGGTGAGGACTCGCAATACTGCTAGCACGCCAGTTCCATTGAACTCCAGTCCACTCCTGCTCTACCTCAAGTGAATCTGCCCAAAGTAGCATGGGTTACCAGTTGCTGTTGTGAGATGGCTCACTGTGCTCCCTGTTCCCAAGCTCAGGGAGCCAATGCACTCAGCCGCAAGGGAAGCCCTCTGCATCTCGGCCTTGCACCTGACTCTTAACAGTATAATCCAGCTAAAATATCTGAGGCTGATGGAGATGCTTCCCCGCTGGAGGCTCTGTGCAAGCAAGTCACTGCTCTTACTCAAGCAGTGCAAAGACTGCAGGAAGGATATTTTCAGCTGGAAGGACGTTTGCAGTACCTGGCAGTAGAGCTGCACTATTCTGGCCAAAATGAGAATCACAATTTTTTTGCTTAGAATAAAGATCACAATTCTCTCACGATTCTCGCGGTGTAACATCTTACATATACAAAAAATTGGGCTAACAGCACTGTTTTTTTTTTCTTTTTTTTTTTTGAAAGGGTCATTTTCCCCAAAAAATTGCGTTTGAAAGACCGCTGCGCAAATACCCTGTGACATAGAGTATTGCAACAACCGCCATCTTATTCTCTAGGGTTTCTGCTAAAAAAAAATATATAATGTTTGAGGGTTCGAAGTCATTTTCTAGTAAAAAATAATGGATTTTTATTTGTAAACAGCAAATGTCAGAAAAGATTTAGTCTTTAAATGGTTAAACCAAACATCTTCTATACACGGAAGTTCATTCCTTTGGAGTAATTACATTAGATCTCTTCTAGTTCTAGCTTCTTTTATCAGCTGTGACCTCAGAACCTGGCTCTCTGCCCAGACTTGGCAGTCTACCCACAGACTCAAGTCGCTCTGACTTCGAAAAGACTTCAGGCGACTTGCATCGACTTTTATTACAGTCAAGTCGCGCTGAGTCGCCCCGCAAGTCGGACTCCATTAACTGCACTGAAAATCATGGTAATGCCTGATGGAGATCGCGGGGGGGTTGAATTGAGATCGTGATTAATTGTGCAGCTCTACCTGGCAGTGTAACCTGCACCTGTGGACCAACCTGCCTCCCCTATGGGGGCCACCAACTCCAGCCTGTCTCCAAGACGTACCACCTCACCTTGTCCTTCCTATCTCCTTGCAGGTGGCGGAAAAGGATGTCCAGCTGCTAGTGATCATTGACTCAGGCGCCTGCAGCTGCTTCATAGACTTGAAATTGACCAAGAGTGTTGGCATCCTCCTTCCGAGGAAGCAACAGTTAACTGTCCATCTGGCTGATGGCTCCCTACCTAGCTCGGGGCCTAGTTATCTGCAGACTGCACCCCTCCTTACCACGACCAAGACTGGCCACCAGGAATATCTCCATTTTGACGTCATGGACTCTCCCTTTTTTCCTGTCATCCTGGGAATTCCATGGCTTCAGGCACACAACCTGCAGATTGACTGGGCCGTTGGGGAGGTCCTGTTCCCCTCATCATATTGCCAACAAAACAACACTGTTGGGCTCCCCAGCTGGAGAAAAACGCTATTTGAATGATGGTACAGCCTATGTCAGGAGTTTATCCCGATGTGCCAGCAAGTTATAGTGACCAGATGTCTTTGACAAAAAGAAGGCTGACGCTTTGCCACCTAATCGGCCATACGATTGCCCTATTGAGCCACTGCCCGGCTCGGAAATTCCCTTTGGCCGCATCTTCCCTGTCTCTGAGAAGGAGCTTGAGATGCTTCCACTATACCTAGACGAAAATCTGGAAAAAGGGTTAATCGCCCTTCATCCTCCCCTGCTGGAGCTGGCATCTTCTTGTGGAGAAGAAAGACAAGACTCTCAGACCCTGTGTAGATTACAGGGAACTCAATAAAATCACAATAAAGAATCCTTACCCTCTCCCCCTCATTCCAGAACTTTTTTTTAGAGATTCTGCAATGCACGGGTCTTCACAAAGCTAGACTTACGAGGGGCCTACAACCTAGTCCGCATTCGGGAGGGTGAGGAATGGAAGACAGTGTTCAGGACACACTTTGGGCACTTTGAATACTTGGTAATGCCGTTCGGTCTCTGCAACGCTCCGGCCACCTTCCAGCATCTGGTCAATGACCTCTTTCGAGAATTCTTGGACCACTTTGTCATTGTATACTTGGACGACATACTCATTTTCTCAGCCACCTTTGAGCTCCACAGGTTGCATGTCAAAGTGTTGTCAATCTTGAGGAAGCATGGCCTCTATGTGAAGGCTGAGAAATGTGAGTTTGAGAAGGTATCAATTCAATTTCTAGGCCTCATCATCTCCACTGAAAGGAATCTACATGGATCCGCAAAAGCTCAAAGCCATTCTGGACTGGCCGGCCCCTTTCGATAAAAAGGGAATACAGAGATTTGTGGGGTCTGCGAACGTCTATAAAAGGTTTATAAAGAATTTCTCTTCCATAATCGCACCCATTACCCAGTTAACTCAGCAACACACTCAGTTCCAGTGGTCACCTGAAGCCCAGTCCGCTTTTGTAAAGCTAAAAGATTTGTTCACGTCAGCCCCTGTGCTGCAGCACCCTGATCCCCCCCCCCCCTTGCCTTTCGTTTTGGAGGTTGACGCCTCAAATTGCTACAGGGGTGATCCTGTCGCAATGTCTAGGAGCAAAAGTCCTGCTGCATCCTGTTGCCTTTTCCTCACGCAAGATGAGCCAGCCAGAGAGGAATCGTGTTATGGGAGATTGCAAACTCCTGGCCATAAAGATAGCCCTTGAGGAGTGGAGGTATCTATTGGAGGGAGCAGTACATCCCATTATGGTATTCACCGACCATAAGAACCTTGAATACCTTTGAACGTCCAAGCACTTAAGACCTTGTCAAGCCTGTTGGGCCCTCTTTTTATCTTGATTTAACTTCCACATAACATCCCGGCCGGGGTCGAAAAACAGCAAGGCTGATACGTTGTCACGCATGTTCCCAGATACGCCAGGGGTCACTGCACCCGACACCATCTTGTCTAAACAGAACTTACTGCTTCTGCAACAGGATTTAAAAATGGCCATCAAACAAGCTTCTGTTCAATGTCCTGCCCCCGAAGTCGAGGGGCTCTTGTGGCACCAAGAAAAGGTCTTCGTTCCCCAGCCAGCCAGGTTGCAAGTTCTAAAGACTTTCCACGACCACCCACTGGCTGGACATTTCATGGTCCGGAAGTCCTCAGAACTCATCCAGCGTTCCTTGTGGTGGCCCACGTTAAAAAAAGATTGTAAAGCCTAGGGGTGCGCATCTTCACTGGTCTCACGATTCGATTCGATTACGATTATTAGGTCTTCGATTCGATTCCGCGATGCATCACGATTACTACCCAAGTGCCCATGGTTTTCAACTTTTCATCCAAAAATTCAACAAGCAGTCTGAAATTGAAGAACTATATTTCCTTTCCTCTGCTATTTTTTAAAAAATACACTAACCTCAGTTCCCTGCGTGCATATAGCAAAGTCTGAAGAAACAGTGACCACAGCAGACATCCAGACATTGCAACAGTATTTATTTAGAACAGTAAAAAATACTATGACATGACATTACTGTTGTATAGTGTTAGCTAGTAGCTAGCTATGCAGTTTACTTCTTAATAAAAGAAAATATTAAAATGTAAAATTGTATAACCTGTAAAATTTACAGTTTGAGTGAACACATACACACATAGTCGTACCATCACCTCTACAAGAAAACACAGCACTTATTGACTGGCAAAAATTACAGTGAACCTGTAACACAACACACACTAGGTTGCAAATTTTCAGGTTCACTGTGATGTTTGCTTGCCACTGCCACGGTGCCACCACCAGTGATCAGACTCAACAGAACATGGTTGTGTGTGATAGACACAGCTCAGCTAGATTGGCGTTATAAGATCTTATCACACTTCGTCACTTTACAGAAAACGTTACCTGCAGTGCTGCTGAGTGCACTGCACTGCATTTCATTCTACCACAATTACACCTGTAACTGAAGCCAAGCCAAGCCACCATTAAAGGTAGGAAATCTTTGACAGAATAAATTGTCAATTGAAACTTAAAACCTTGAGCAAATCCTTAGGGGATCACAAATATAGACACAACAAACCCAAAAAAACCACACAAGTCAGTGAATCAGAATCCTGAGAAAGGGCAGGTCAGTGGCCAGCCACTGGCCACTGCGCCAAGCAGCCCAGTTGGGTCGCTGATTCGCTGTGTGATTTTTTTTTTTTTTTTTTTTTTTTTTTTTTTTTTTTTTTTTTTTTGTGTATTTGTGTGATCCAATAAAGATTTTATGAAGGTTTTAAGTTTCAATTTATTCTTTCAATGATACTCCTTCCTTTGGTGGCTTGGCGGGCGTCAGTTGTCTGAAAAAAACTTTTAGTATATTTGGTTCATGGTTGAGGGTTACTTACCCCTAGCCAGAAGACAGACAGTCAGTCAGTGTGAAAGTTCAAAATGGGAGCAATCTTCCAAAAGAAACCATTCTCCATTTTCATTGCTAGAAAAGCTATAACAAATATAAAATGTTCAAGGTTCACTGATGGTGGTTTGTTGTCACTGCCACTCTGCCAGTACCACCGCCGCTGCCAGTCAAACAGACTCAACAGAACACAGGTGTGCTGCACTGAGCACTGTTGATGCCAGATGGCCAGATCGGCGTTATAAGATCTCGTCACTTTACAGAAAATGTTACCTGCAGTCCTGCACTCTACCACGATTATTACACCTGTAATACATCTATTACAGGCTGTAACTGAGGCCAAGCCACCATTAGAGGTAGTAAAAAAATCCTTGACAGAATAAATCGTCAATTGAAGCTTAAAACCTTGAGTAAATCCTCATGGGATCACAAATATACACTCAATACCAAAAAAAAAACCACACAAGTCACTGACTCAGAAAATCACGAGAAAGGGCAAGCCAGTGGGCCTGGGCCAGTGCCACTGGGCCAGGCAGGCAATGGCACAGACAATGAGGTCAGGTCATTGGCAGTGTGTGATTGATTTTTTTTTTCTTCTGTATGTATTTGTGTGATTCAATAAAAATTTACTAAAGGTTTTAATTTTCAATTTATTCTTTCAAGGATTTTCCTTCCTCTGGTGGCTTGGCAGGCGTCAGTTGTCTGAAAAAAAACATTAATATATTTGGTTTAGGCTTAAACCCCAGTAGACATTGGAATGGACAGACACAGGCAGTCAGAAAATTCAAACTGGGGGCAGTGCCGCAGTGGGGGCACATTGCACAACCTTCGGAAAAAAAAACATTCTCCATCTCCTCCACCACCTCCACAGAGTCCACTCCACAGTGCTAGAAAAGGCAAGCTATAACAAACAAATATAAGTTCCAGGTTCACATGATGATTTTTTGCCAGTACCACTGCCAGTCTGCCATGCCACCTGCCAGTTGCCAGTGTCACTGTCAGTGCCAGACAGTCAACAACACACTAACATAGGGTGACTGTGTGTTGTGGACTGTTTAGTTGACACTAGAGTGGCGTTATATAAGCTCTTGAGACACTAGACAAGACAGACACTTTTTGTGAAACTGAATATGGTCAATCTTCCAGAACAAACTATCTCAGTCAGTGGCAGACTCTATAAAAAATATAAAACACTGGTGTGGGACCTGTGGGTGGATGGTGTGACAGACTTGCAGGGGCATCGGGCAGTGCACAACTGCACACTAGTGCACTCTGCACGGAGTGGGCAGTGGGCAATGCATTAGGACAACCAGACATCACATGACAGCACTTCCTCCCTGGACCGTCAACTGGAAGTGCCAAAAAATATAAAAAAAAAAAAAAACATGGATCACTGCAGTGCTGCTCAGCATTTGGGAACATGTAGAGAAAGCCAACCACTTCCCTGATTTATTTCCCCATTGATATTTATCTCTCTCTACTAGGTGGGTTGCTCTTCTTCTATCTCTCTCCATCAGGTCCGCTAGCTCCTTCCTTTTCCCTTTAAGCATCTCTATTCCATCTGACCTTCCTTTTTCTTTATTTTGCCTTTCTATTTCCTGGATTTCTTTATATAGGGTATCCATTCTGGCTCGTCTTTCTCTTTTCTCTTCTTCTCCTATTTTCATCAGGACCCCTCGTATATAAACCTTATGTGTCTCCCACAGGGTTGATCTTGATATTTCTGGTGTGTTGTTAATCTCAAAGAAGCTGTTTAATTCTTCCCTCACCCTGTCTACTATCTTTGGATCTTTTATTAGGGCTTCATTTAACTTCCAGGTGTTTTCTCCTCTTGTCTCTATTCCTGTTTCTATGCTCACTAGTACTGGAGCATGATCCGAGACTGTAGCTGCCCCGATCTTAGCTCCTGTCACCATCGGAATCATATAGTGTTGTATAAACACATAATCTAATCGGGAGTATGTGTCATGTACTGCTGAATAATATGTATAATCTTTCAGGTCGGGGTTGCACATCCTCCATGTATCTATCAATTGATGTTCTTCGATTAATTTCCTCATGCTATTCTGTCTGTGAGGGGTCCTACGCCTTGAGTGTCCCCTTACATCCATCTGTGGATCTATACCTAAATTTAGATCCCCTGTCAATACCAGGTGCCCACCTTTAAATTCCTCTAATTTATTTAAGGTCTTCCTCAGAAATACCTCCTGTCTTTTATTTGGAATGTACACATTCGCAAAGGTCCACTCTTTGTTGTCTATAGTCCCTCTCACGAACAGATATCTCCCTTCTCTATCTGTTTTCTGTTCTATTATTTTAAACGCCTTTAAATGTCTTTACTAAATCCAATGGCTACTCCCTTTTGACCTCCCTGATGGAGAATCAGTGTAGTACCAATTGGGGAACTGGGCCGATCTTAAGCTTAGTCCTGATGTATGGGATATGTGTGTTTCTTGTAAGCAAATTATCTGCCCTTTTAAATATTGTAGTTCTCTATTGACTTTATATCTTTTTTCTGGGGAGTTCATGCCTCTAATATTATATGTAACTATTTTTATTTTCTCCATGGGTACTGTGTTTTTTCTTTTCTATCTTTTTTTCTTTTAGGGAAATT
>BLSH010383449.1:1537215-1550068 GCA_018402905.1 Glandirana rugosa | reverse complement strand
TTGAGGGACCTGGACCTTTCGCCAGGCTGGACCTAAAGCTTTGGAAGGTGGCCCTAAGCTCATCCCTAATCATTGACACTAGGTCGCCACATAAGGATGGAGACTCCTCTTTAACGATATTAGCAGTACAATCTTCGCAAAGAGTTTTTGTTCAAGAGCCACTCAATTTGTCTTTGCAGACTGTACATCTTCTTTTGACTGATTGAACCTGGCTTTTAGCCTGGACAAACAGAAGGGACAAAAGAAAAAACACGCTAATAAGCTGCATGCAGCTGGCAGAAAATATACAAAAACACCCAGGTGCACAAGGACATACACTAATACCTGTGCCCAAGCAAGCCCCCACCACCAATACCCCCTATAGGAGTCCCTAATTCAAGGAGTGCTATTCCGCGCACCCTGCCTAGCCCTGTGCTGCCACCCACAAGCCTAGGGTATCCCAGAGGATAAAGGTGGAAAGGGGGGGGGGTAAAAAAGACCCATAGGAGAATGGCCTTGTAAACAGGTCCCAGACCCTTACCTTGGCCTTGCTGGTGCCTTGGCTTGCCCCCTCAGCAGATGCTCCTCTGTCCTCCATTGCAGAGTGCACTAGTCGCGTGCTGTATCAGGTTCCAGATTCAAAAACGCCGCCTCGCCGACCGGAACTTTAAAAATGCACCAGGTGACCCTGCCCTCGGCGCCGGACATGACGCTGCGCGCCCGACCTGGAAGTGACCACCCCTTCCTGTGTTTTACACAGGAGCGACTACCACCAACAAGATGGCGGCGCTGCGATCGCCACACTCAGCCCTTGCCACCGACGGATCGTGGCCAGCCGCTGCTGCCAACGTAGGGGCTGCCTTCCCGCCGGTACAGGCTCTCCCCGAGCACGGAAGGGGGAGAGGGAGCCCACGGACAAGCCTGACTAGGAGCAGGTGGGAGGGTCACATCTCCAAGGCAGCGTGAACGGAGGTGAGAGCCCGTCTCCCAGGACAGGACCCAAGAGAACATGGCCCCTCACCAGAGGTGTTCCTCCTGGCTGGAGGAAACAAAAAACTGAAGGATAGTGGATGAAGGCCTCCTTTTAATTTGTGAATGGTGAGGTGTTTCCTGTTGGAGGAGGAGCCATGATCTCTCGGGTGCTGTCCTGAAAGACGATTTGGAAATCCCATTTTCTCTTTCGTTCATTGACTGACATAGAACTATTAATCATTACCATAGGGATGTCCCAAAGCAGTGCCAACCATGAGGGGTGGGATAATGAAAATCCCAAGGCTAACACAAGAGCCAACCTGAACAACACACCCTCAAGAGGTAAGAACCCTGTAAAAAGCAGCCTGCAAAAACTTGCGGCCAAAAGAAGCATCCGCAGATGCCAGCACATCCACATCGTAGAATGTTGCGAAAGTGTACACTGACAACTAAGTGGCCGCCCTGCAAACTGCTGTGTACCGTGTCAGCTGTGACCACCTGTGCACCAAGTCAGCTGTGACCACCTGTGTACCGTGTCAGCACCTGTGCACCAAGTCAGCTGTGACCACCTGTGTACCGTGTCAGCACCTGTGTACCAAATCAGCCGTGACCACCTGTGTATCGTGTCTGCATTTCACCACCTGTGTACCATGTGCATGTCATCTTTTGTGCAGAGCAGGATCCGTGTCAGAAATCATAGGATGGCACAGCTGGGATCTCAGGCGGTGACAATATTGTATGTGAATCACAGATCAGTGTAATGTCCCGCCTCCTGCCGGCATTGGAACAGTGTGCTGTCAATCACAATGCTGGTGGGCGGAACATTACACTGATTGGTGATACATACAATACGGTCACACCCCGCTGTGCCATCGGATGCTTCCCGATGACAATCCCGCTCTGCACAGAGATAGTGGGCAGGCCATTACACTGATCTGTGATTCACATACAATATTGTCACAGCCTGAGATCCCCACTGTTATCCGATGCTTTCAGATAACAATCCTGCTCTGCACAGAAATAGTGGGCGGGATATTAGGCGGCGGCAGAGACTGACAGGGGCCGGAGGAAGACACCTCCTCCATGGGCGGCACAGACCGGGGGCTTGGGCACTCACTACACTTCTATCCACTCCCTCTACAGAACTACAGGTGGGCGTGTTAGACCACTGCAGCTAGGAGAGCCCAGCGGTCTTATAAACAGGATGTCACTGGGGAATAATTGTTTTTCAGCAAGCTACAGAGCTCAGCAGAAGATGGATGGCATAGTTGAAGGTAGAGATCAGCAACAAGAACATGGGAAAAATGTTTTCCCGGAGTTCTGCTTTAACCACCTCCCACTGCATATATACGGCCGGGTGGGAGCTTCCCCGTTCTGACGTGTATTTACGTCCTGCAGAACGGGAGCTCGCAGCGCGGCCACTGCTGGATCCTGTGATCATTATGATCACAGGATCCAGCGGAGATCGGGATACGGGCGCAGTGACTGGCCCTCCCGATCATGTGACAGCTGTGTCCAATCACAGCCGTCACATTGTAAACAGAGACGAACATCTGACAGTTCTCCCCCGCCGAGCTTAGTGCGGGGGGGGGGGCTGCAGCTCTGTGACAGCTTTCTGCATGATGATTTCATTCAGAAAACGTCACAGATCGCGCCCCCACACAGTGCACCAAGCACACTGATACCCCTGTCCCCATAAAACAGCCCACGAAACATCTGTATGACCCCCATCACATCTGTCACCATACACAAAACATCTGTCTGTCCCCATCACCATACACCAACACATCTGTATGTCAGTCACATCTGTATGTCCGCCAAGACCAAATAAACTCAGATTTGGGTTATTTTTACCAAAGTAATGTAGAAGTATCATTTTTGGTCAAAATTGCTGCCTCTTACAGCAAACCTTTTGCCATCCACTCATCCAAAATGGGCTATAATAACACAATGTAGGTGTGCACCATGAAACCGTGAACCCAATCCAAATGCCCACCTAAGCAGAAAGTCTTCTTGCACCTGTGAAACCTGGCATACAGCTTTTGCAGAACCAAAGGCAGGAGTGAAGCTTTTGATACTTTCCCTAAAACATGTTCCCCCTCCCCCATGTGAAGAGGAATGGGTTTTCTGCAAGGGCAGTAAGCCATTGTTCTAGTGCCCTGTTCACACACCACTAGTATTGCAGATTTCTGCACAGAAAAATGCATAAGACCAACTTTTTTTGGGGTCATTGCAGAGACCCACAGTAGAAAAGCACATATCTATATAAATGGTGTGAATAATACCAAAATCTGATATTAAAGTCCAATCTGCATGTTTTTCTGCACATGTGAATGTGGCCCAAGTAAACTTGCTATGCTTCTATTACAGCTGCAGGATTCAAGCATACGGAATGGTTTGTGTGAATAAAAGCAATACTACAGCAAGTAGTGAGACCAAGGAATGTTAATGAAGCCATAACTAAAGAGATTACCCTTACTTTGTAATACAGTGTATATTGTATTGACCTTTGTAAATAAAAATATTTTTATATGAAATGAGCGGTGTAAAGTGAAGGAGGACACAACATGAATCCTTGTAAAACATTTAATTTAAAATAGTGACACTACAATAGAAAATAGCTTTCATAAATGCACATTGTGTTTAGCTGCCTTATTAACACATCAATCTGCACACTTCAGAAGCACCAGAACATTGACTCAACTACATAGCTATGAGTTACAATGAGACAGTGAATGAACAGACACAAGTTCACAGTGGTATCAGACTAAAATTCTTAATATGATCACTTGATGTACCCATCTACAGTTGCAGACCAACCCCATGACATGAGTGATAAACACACAACTGAAAAAAAAGGTGAATGTGTCCCTGTGTCTGGCTTGTGCAGTTAGACAGAACCAGCTAGGGGGCAGTGCTGCCCCAACTATTCAAGCTGAGAGATCCATAGAACAAGTTATTGCATTGGCTGCAAAGCACCCTGGAACATGTTACCAACATCATACAAATAGCAAAAAAGCACCTGCTGTCCCTACACCGATGTCCCTGCTTTATGCAGGCAGCAAAGGGCAGCCTTGATCATAAGCATTCACCCTGAGTGGCAGATGGAATGGTTGTAAGATAAAAATACAGATTTATATAAAATAAACACGAAATAAAACCAAATATATACGGCATTTACTATAAAATAGTTTCCAGGTGCGACTATGCTCGCTCCCCTCGTATCCTGCGAGCAAGCTGGATATCTTTGGGCATGATGGTCACCCGCTTGGCATGGATGGCACACAGATTGGTATCTTCAAACAGCCCAACCAGATAGGCCTCACTAGCCTCCTGCAAGGATCAAAGGCAAAAGTATTAGGGAGATGTACTAGCATGAGCAAACTATATACAAACCAGCTAAATGCAATCTTGTCCCTGGTTGAGTCATGTGCCCAATTTGGGAGACCATAGGGTTAAGACACATGCACCAAGAATCAGAACATTTGCCAACTGCCTGTCTTGCTAACAAAGCCGGCTACTGCACATAATCCTGCTGGCAATCTACAAAGCAAACCTTCCCACCCCAAATTACTGTGTACTTCCTAAATTTAAGATCTAGTTACCCCCCCACAAAAATAAACAAAGTAGTATTGTCCTTTGAACGTCCTCAGGGTTCCAAGTTCTCCAAAATGTTTGTAGTCTGGGTTCCCAGAATTCCAGGCTGATGTAACCAACAAGTGTCACTTCCTGGTAGTGCAGACACAAGTATGCAAATTAGATGTACTCACTTCTCCAATTGCCATACACTAGTTCAACAGTGACTCAAGCTGTGGTAAAACAGGCTCCCTCCTAGGAAAAATTACTAGATGTTCCTATGGCAGAGGAGACTGCCTATAATCAGTTTCCTTTAAACCTCCTTCAATGCCTTCTGGTGGTACACCTAAACTACATATCTTTGCATGCTGTGGGACACAGGTCAGTGGCAGCAATGGATTGACAAAGTGGAGTGCAGATGTTGCATCACTAGAAGGAAAGACTTCCATGTATAAAATGGTGCAACCAATCTCCCCCCCCCCCCCCCATGTATGGAAAGCCAAAAATTATCAATTTCTTTCCCTATACATAGAACTGATCCCCAGCACATTATACATAGATCTGAGAAAGCAGCAGGAGGATGCCATTGCAGACCTAAAAAGGTTAGTTCCCCTTGCGTCAATAGTTGGAATTCTTTACAAAGGAACAAATTGCACACAATGACTTTCCAGAGCCACATTCCTGTTCCTGACCTGTGAAACTATTCTAGCCACTGGTGTAGAACTTTCAGATACATTTTACCTAAATTTAGCAATGGTAACCCTTCATGCCTCTTATAAGTTAACTTCAACCCAACTTTGCACTGGACCTAGCACACAATCCAATTTATTAGATCTGAAAAAAACTGCATGACATCTAGGTGATGTTTATAGTGCCAGCTAATACAGCGCAAGTACAATAGTATTTACCTGCAATGCACCTATGGCAGCACTCTGGAACCTCAGATCAGTCTTGAAATCCTGTGCAATTTCTCTCACCAGTCGCTGGAAAGGGAGCTTGCGAATCAAAAGCTCAGTTGACTTCTGGTAACGGCGAATTTCACGCAGGGCAACGGTTCCAGGCCTGAAACAAAAAACAAAATTAGCTTTTGATGGCATCCCAACTCTAGCACTACATACTCTGCCTTGGCTCTCCAATGAGGTAGAAAAGATGGAAGTCACATCCAAAAAGGTGGCACTAGGAGCAGCACAACAATGCAGGACTCACTGGTGAGTATTATGGTGGTTGTAAACAGACAGGTTACCTAAAAAAAAAAAAAAAAAAACACACAACCCTGTGTGCAGTTGTGCCATCCCAAGAGCAATGGGACAGATTTATCACACTGGGAGTCATTAGCTGTTGCTGTTAATCAAATCCTGCGGCAAGAAGGGGACTGGACAGTGGAGCCAAACTGTCAATAGACAGACAGCATGGCCCAGGATCAAGTCTATAGTCTGCCACAATAGGAAGCAGCTTCTTATGGTGATAAGCTGAGGAGCACTGGTGGGGGACCAGACCACAGAGCAGGCAAGTACAACATGCTTGCTTCAAATATAATTAGGGTTACAAATCACTTTAATTGAAGCCAACTTAGCGCACAAGGTAGGAGTGAATACATACACACAAACCCCACAGTATGGGGGAGGGGGATGAAGTTCACTTTGGCATCATTTTCTGTCCCACAGCAAAGGCCCAGATGTAAATCCTACTGCTGTTTAGTGGTTGACAATGCACTGAAAACCAGAGTGACTACGGGGAAATAAGTACCAGAAGACAAACCAACAGTTTTGTATATTTCTAGAGAACTCCAGCAGTGACATGTCTGAGCAAAGTTCCCAGACATGCTGCAATCACTGGTTTATTAATGACTAGATCATAAAAAAACTGCCTTTATGTACTTTACAAGCATCAAGGAAAGACCAGGTGAATGCATACAAAGAGAAAGTAGAAGACAACTTACCTGTAACGATGGGGCTTCTTCACACCGCCTGTAGAGGGCGCACTTTTACGGGCTGCTTTAGTAGCCAGCTGTTTTCGTGGAGCCTTTCCTCCAGTTGATTTACGAGCGGTTTGCTTGGTACGTGCCATGTTTTATCTGTAAAAAAAAAAACAAAACAAAAAACAGTAAATATACATTCATCCAATTTTTTAAGCAAACCCTCTTTTGTCCAACTCTTTGCAGGCTGTTCCTTCATAGCCATAATAGGTTATTGGTGGAAGGAAGCCTTTCTGAGGATACATGCAAGCTGCCAAATCTCTAAAGCCACCTATTGCTGATACAACTGTTCTCTATTACTTCCAAGTCATTGAACAGGAACAAATCATGAGGTCACATGCTGGCTCCAGGTCAGGGTCTCAAAAAGTACTGGAGTACAGTTTGGAAAGCAGAAGGTGGTCCTAGTACCCAGGTACACTAGAACCCTTTGTGGGTTACTACAAAGTCTTCAGAAACACCCCACCAGTGACAGACCATGCAGAATTAAGGGACGGACACACACACACACACACGTGTCGGGTGAACATGGACAAAACATGCATTGTAGTAGCATCCCTTTTGGTAGTTAAAGTGGTTCCCATTCCCCCGACTCCTCTCCCTGAACAGCACTGTGCTGGCTGCCACTGCTCCCCTCACAAAGACAGGCTCCTACAAGTAGGGAGCAGGGTGTGGCTTGTCAGCACTGTCTATGGGTTCACAGCCCAGCTCAGGGGTACACCAAAGAAGGAGTAGACAGTGCAAGCAAGGGGAGTGCCAAAGAGAAGTATGCGCCAAGCTGCAGATTCACCACTGGATTACTTTTAAAACCAGTAATACTTATTGAAGCCGCCCACCCCTGCAAGCTTTCCAGTGGTTTTTGGACTTGACAGGTTGGTAAACCCAACACACACATGACAAAAGGAAAGGTTGCCTCTGCTCATCTCTATACCCTAGAACTGGTGTGACATGACCACATGGAAACAATCAATAAAAGGGTTAAAAAAGGGATAAAAGGCTGTAAAAATTTTAAAGCGCCCCCATTGCCACATGAAGAGGTGCACACCCACATATGTAAATGACAATCACACCACACATTTGAGTTATCACCATGAACATATGAGTGAGAGCAATAAATCACAGGATCTTGTGGCAAATCCATGGCTGAGACCACCCGCTGTATAAATTATACTGGGGTTATAGTAGCTATCTGATACCATTATAGTATTCATCGGCAAAGTACCACCATATCACAGCAGGCAGTCCCCGTAAGTGGTTAACAGACCTCCCAATTTTTAACATTTTATATTTTGTTATATTTAATCAGATACGTGGGCATGTGCTAGGGCTATACATGCGTGGTTTTGTTGAGAAAATTGTAATTATGGCCATACATCAATTACATTATCCAACTGATATCAGTAAAAAAAAAAAAAAACCCCACACTGCCTCCTGATCGATTTAGGATTTTTAACATGGATTTAACATAATTGGCAGCATGGAGAGGATTCAGTCATAGATTTGATTGACCAAGTAGGAAAACAGATAAAAATCGATTAGCTAGAGTTTAACTATTGATCACTTCCCCCATTTGGCATATTGATAGGCTTTGTTTCCAACTTTTATTCCTCCAATCAAAAAGAAATCATTTAGTAAAGTGTATATGGCCACCATTAGACCTGTGTTTGGGGTGCAGTAATACTTCCCCTATTCCCTGGGATGGGATCAGATCCTGTCCATCATACAGAATGGAGGGAGGATCTGCACTGCCATGTGATGGGGAAGAGAATGGCTGGGCAGCAGAGCTGTGTTGGAGGAAAACAGAAGCAGCCTGCAGAGGTGAAGACCAGGATTCCGGCTTCTCTCTCTCTCTCTCTCCCTTACAGTGACCGCCTCCATCAGAGAATACCTTGCTACAGCCTGCAACAAACATAGGCTCTTCAATGAGGACAACTCAGAATGAGGAAGGGGTTCCAGAAGAGCACAGGCCTCTGGATAACAGCAAAGCATTTCTTTGTTCCATACACAATGGCTGAGCCTTCCCTTTCAATGCAGGGCCTGCAATCCCACTCATCGCCACCAGGGCGGCGCACTTCCACCTTCATCCTACAGGGAGGACAATGAGGCCCCGCACAGCACAAGCCCAGACTTGCCCTGTGTTCAGGTGATGGAGGGGAGGTCTAGTCTATGAAGGGTTCACCATGACACACAAATGCCATTAACGAGCCCGAAAGAGGCGCCAACCCCTCCCCCGCCCAGGATATACCGTGCCGAGGCGGACAATGATGGCGGTCACACTAAGGGGTGACGTCATGGCAGCGCTGAGGGTGACTGGGCGCCATGGAAAGTCCCGATGCGGCCTCTGCCTTCCCTCCGTACAGCCCGAGCCCTCCCAGCCACGCTGAACAATGACTCCCGCTGTACAAGCCGCTCCTCTCCCTCAGGCCGCCGTACTCACCGCTTCTAGCTGCTTTCTCCTCACGTCCTCAATACACCTCACCACCGAGTCGTCTCTATACGTCACTGAGCGGGACCGCGCTTCATATAGCCGCACAACGCTCAGCCAGCTACGTCACCGCCTCCCTCAGCGTTTGTTACCAATTTCTCCGTCTGCCATTGGTCACAGTAATTATTGTGGGCGTTTCTCGGCGCTTAGTCCCGCCCTAAGATATTTGAGGGCCGAATGCTGAAATCGGCGGCTTCCCATTGGTTCTTAGCTGAGCGCTCCTATTGGTGGTCTGGGAGTGATAGCGAACCAATCACTCGCGGAGCTTCTTCCTGTTTCGGGATTGGCTGAATCCGAGCATGTTTGTATCCTGCATTGTTTCAAAGCTCCACTATAGTAGAGGAGGCAGTACATGGAGTACAGAGGAGCAATGATAGGAACTTTATATATTACATCAATGATAGGAACTTTATATTACATCAATGATAGGAACTTTATATTACATCAATGATAGGAACTTTATATTACATCAATGATAGGAACTTTATATTACATCCAATGATAGGAACTTTATATTACATCAATGATAGGAACTTTATATTACATCAATGATAGGAACTTTATATCACATCAATGATAGGAACTTTATATTACATCAATGATAGGAACTTTATATTACATCAATGATAGGAACTTTATATCACATCAATGATAGGAACTTTATATTACATCCAATGATAGGAACTTTATATCACATCAATGATAGGAACTTTATATTACATCAATGATAGGAACTTTATATTACATCCAATGATAGGAACTTTATATTACAGCCAATGATAGGAACTTTATATTACATTAGTGATAGGATCTTTATATTACAGCCAATGATAGGAACTTTATATTACATTAGTGATAGGATCTTTATATTACAGCCAATGATAGGAACTTTATATTACAGCCAATGATAGGAACTTTATATTACATCAGCAATATATTACACTAAAAAAAGTTTTGCCGTTAGTTATACTTTAAGTCTGGGTTCACACTTGTGCGTGGCAGACACCGCATGTGATTCACACAGGAATCGCACCGCATTCCTGTAGACATCACATGCAATGTCTGTGCGGTGCGATTTGAGCCATACATTTTCACCCATCTGAATCACATAGCATGGGTATTCACAATCTGTTTCGAGGTGTCGTTAATCTAACATTGACACCCACAGCAGATCGCATGGACACCGTGTGATTTTAGTGCGGTGAACGCACAGGATTCGCTGTATTTCCCGCATGGCATCAGTGTGAACTAAGGTTGCCACATCATCCCTTTAATCCAGGACACATATGAATTGCACAGGTTCTGAGGCTAATTTGATGCAGATAAGGCACCAAGTGAGTTTAATTATCTTCTTAATCAGCCACAGAACCTGTGTAATTCATATGTGTCCTGGATTAAAGGGATGATGTGGCAACCCTAGTGTGAACCTAGGCTGAAGCTCCAAACAGCCCAACATCCAAAATCCCATGGTTTTCAATGGTGGCTCACATCTGAACGTAGGGTTGCTTTAAATTTTAAAACATGGGCTCCTTTTCAGTTACGAGCTTCAAGCATCAAATGCTTTTAGCCCCAAACAACTAGGGGCACGAGAAATTGTGCACATTTTTTTTTTATTTTGGATAGAGTAAGGGAGGGTTATAATCTTGGCAGTTTTTTTTTGCCATCTGTGTCCCATTGGGGAGATTTCCCTTAACTTCCTGTCTCATAACCAAAACAGGAAGTGAGAGCAAATCCTTCTAAAGCAGGGTTTCTCAACCAGGGTTCCGTGGAACCTTAGGGTTCCTCCAGAGGTTGCTAGGGGTTCCTTGAGCAATGGTCAATTTCTAACTCTCAGATAAATTCCCACTGACATCATTGATCTTTTTAGCCATCTGTAAGGGGGGAATTCTTCCCAATGACCACAAGTGTAAGGCGCATTCTTCCCATTGACCATCACACTAATGTATCATGAGTTGTAGATTTTTAATTTTTAGCAGTGGTTCCCTGAGACCGAAGAACTATTTTGAGGGTTCCTCTGTGTTGAAAAGGTTGAGAAAGGCTGTTCTAAAGCGAGGGGATCATTGATTGTAACCAGAACTAATGTCCCCCCCCCCCCCCGAGGTTTTTTTTTCTCTTTAACCACACCCATGGTGGCCTTCCACCATTTTTTTTATTGTGTTATTTCTTCCCCCTTCCCCCTACTCTCCCTCTACATTCCCCCTTGCACCCCATTTTTAGTCATTACTGGGTTCTCAACATGTGCTCCCACTATTGTTTTGGGGTGCTATTTCCCCATCTTATTTTATGTACAGAAACCTACTGATGTCTTCTTGTTGACAACTTTTGTAATATTTGCGGAATGTTTGAATCTGTATTATCCGTTTGTTACTCCAAAATTGAAAATAAAGATTTTTTTTAAAAAAAAAGAACTGGTGTCCCCCATTGGAAGATTTCTCTTCTATTCCTGTTCTGGTGCCAACCCACAATTTTATATTTCTTTCACTTTTACTGATATTGGTCACCAGGACAAATAGAGAGGATACATCTCTGTAATTGAGACACAGACAGCAATAAAAACCGGCAGGGGTCCCTCTCCACTCTATGCAAAGCTTAAGAAAAAAGTATTGCCTTTAGTTATAGTTTAAGCCGTGTTTTCTGTGAATGTGTATACTATAAGCAGACAGTACATTTGTATGTTTATGAGGCGTGTTGGGAGAAGTGATGGCCAATTCCTCCTGTGATTATCATTTCTATATCCTGAGTCACAATGGCAGGCGTAGGCCCTACAATGGAGTCTTGTTGTACCCAATAACAACCCTTATTCCAGGTTAGAATGTGATTAGAATATGAATCGGATTTACCCTCACCTCGTATAATGGGTGGAAATTCTTCACAACTGACGTATTTATTTACAAAACATTGCACGCTTCAAATGGAAAGTTGGATTTAATCACCTATAAGGTTTATTTCCTGTAGGCAGCCATTACATAATTGATCTTCAGGGGTCAACATTTATTTTAAGGACTTAAACACATTGCAAAACATTTTTTATTAAATCAGATTTTATTTTTGAAAAACATTTGTTTTTTTAACCACATCAGTACTGGGCACGAAAACCCCCTTCCTGTCCAGGCCATTTTTCAGCTTTCAGCGCTATCACACTTTGAATGACAATTACTCAGTCATGCAACACGGTACCCATATGAAATTTGCGTCCTTTTTTTCACACAAATAGAGCTTTCTTTTGGTGGTATTTAATCACTAGGGGGGGTTTTATTTTTTGTGCTATAAATAAAAAAAGATTGAAAATGTTGTGAAAAAATGCCTTTTTCTTTGTTTCGGTCATAAAATTTTGCAAATTAGTAATTTTTCTTTGTAAATTTTGGCCAAAATTTATACTGCTACCTATCTTTGATAAAAATAACCAAAATAAGTGTATATTATTTGGTTCTTGTGTAAGTTATAGAGTCTACAAGCTATGGTGCCAATCACTGAAAATTGATCACACCTGATGTACTGACGGCCTGTCTCATTTCTTGAGGCCCTAAGGGCCGGTTCACACTGCAGCGGGGCGGAGCGGCGCGACTTCACGGCCCGTTCACATCTAGGCGAATTGTCAGGCGACTTGAGTTACCTGACAATTCGCCTCAATGCTGTGCAAATGGGACCGTTCTAATAGGAGCGAATCGCTTCGCTCCGCATTAGAAAAATGGTCCCTGCACTATTTTCAGGGCGATCTCAGGCGCGCTACGCCGTGAGGTCCGCTAGAGTTTCGCCGAACGATCCTCTGAAGATAGTATCTTCAGTTACGTTCGGCGGACTCTAGCGGGACTTTTATCACGTCCCTGGTAAAAAGATTACGCCTCGCTTCGCTAAGCGAGGATAATCTT
>BLSH010383449.1:1469868-1483798 GCA_018402905.1 Glandirana rugosa | reverse complement strand
AAAAAAAAAAACCAACTTGATCTATCTTAACACAGAAAAAAGTTGGACTGATTGATACATTGATACATCGTACCTTCTTGGATTTCCACAGACGACAGGTATGGCCGTCCGTTCTTTCACCAGTTGTTCCGACTCCTAGAGCCAAAATCAAAAAAAAAAAAAACAAGATCACCATATTTATCTGTGTCAGCACAGGTCTTTTCACGACACATATGAGTCTCTCGATATGTCACTATAAGAGGTCCTTACCTGAATACAAGGTTCCAAATTCTACCGTTTTATATATGCCAGATTTTTCTGGGACAGTGGTTGGATTATTTACATGGAACATAAGTCCATTCCTGGAGAATATCACTGTATAGCTCTCTGAGTATACACAGCACTTTTCTGGACACGACTGTGTCTATTTATACCACTAGAACAAAAAAAAAAAAAACTAAAACCGAGATCCTCAGCCTTGTTGACCACTTTCTTGCCTGCCGGTATGGACAGCAGACACCTTTAGGTTCTTCCATGCTACATAGTTACATAGTTAGTCAGGTTGAAAAAAGACACAATTCTATCTAGTTCAACCAAAAAAAAAAAATAGAAAAATTATATATAACCACACAATTCCATATACAATCCTTTACCCACAGTTGATCCAGAGGAAGGCAAAAAACCCCAGCAAAGCATGATCCACTTTTGCTATAGCGGGGGAAAAAATTCCTTCCTGATCCCTCAAGAGGCAATCAGATTCACCCTGGATCAACTGGACCCAGTTATATTATTTACATTAAGGAAAGAATACAGGCCTTTTTTAAAGCAATTTACTGTGCTGGCCAAAACCACCTCTGGAAGGAGCCTATTCTACATTTTCACAGCTCTAACTGTGAAGAAACCTTTCCATATTTGGAGAGGAAATCTTTTTTCCTCTAGACGTAAAGAGTGCCCCCTTGTCCTTTGTGATGATTTTAAAGTAAATAACCCAACACAAAGTTCACTATATGGACCACTTATGTATTTGTACATGTTGATCATATCCCCCCTTAATCTCCTCTTCTCAAGATTAGAGGAATTCAGTTCCTGTAATCTTTCCTCATAGCTGAGCTCCTCCATGCCTCTTATTAGTTTGGTTGCCCTTCTCTGCACTTTCTCCAGTTCCCTGATATCCTTTTTGAGAATTGGTGTCCAAAACTGAACTGCATATTCTAGATGAGGTCTTACTAAGGATTTGTACAGGGCAAAATGATGTCCCTATCTCTGGAGTCCATACCTCTCTTAATACAAGAAAGGATTTTGCTTGCTTTGGAAACCGCAGCTTGGCATTGCATGCCATTATTAAGCTTATGATCTACCAAAACCCCCAGATCCTTCTCTATTATGGATTCCCCCAGTTGTACTCCCCTAGTATGTATGATGCATGTGCATTTAATTCATTTGTATAACACCCATGTGCCCTGAAATGCCAGGTTGCTCTGTTGGAGAAACATTGACCACAGTTGTCATGGTTGACCTATGGTCTACCTCCTCCTGCTCTTTTAACCCTATCTGGGCTGCCATTTGTTGCTTTTTACCCAATAGGGGCACCAGGGAGAAAGCCATAACAGCCTGGGGTTGATGCTTACTTAGCAGATCAGTTTGTTTTTTTGGAGGTTCTAGGTGGTTCTGCAAATTACCTATGAGTGCTTGCAAAAATCTAGAGTATACACTGACTGGTGGTCTGTGGTGTAACAAATAATGCCTTTTAAACGTACCTTAAGTGTCAAATGGACACTCTTTAGAGTTAATGTCAGAAACACCTAAGTTTCAGTACAAACAAATGGCTACTTCCCCCACCTATAACTCGCCTTTGCAGCAAGGTACACATGGAAGTGTGACGCATGTAAAACAAAACAAAATTCCAAGCTCAACTTACCGACCAGTCTGCAAACAACTGAATTGTTTGCACACATTTGCAAATACATGCATAAGCTGCAAAGCCCCTTCACAGCACCCCAGTATTATCTGCAGTCCTAACTCTACATTTTGAGAGCCTCCACAGTGGAAACACATGCATTATAATAGCTAGGCAGAGGGAAGGTAAGCTTAGATGGAGCCCACCCCTTCTTAAAGGCACAAGGTGTCCAGTGCATCCCCTTACCAGTATTCCAACAGTACAAACAAATGGCCACTGCCCTAGGTTTTGGTACCTACAAGATCATAGAATTAGCACTGGGCACCATCTAAAATATTACTGCTTAATATCCATTTAAAAGCCATGTTCTTGCTTACAAATGATCAGTTCCATTGCGGTATTATCATCTTACATTGTACATTATTCATAATTACAGCTGTATTCGTTAAAGCTGAGTTTACCAGAATCTCATGTATTTAGCTAATCAGTATATCCTAGTAGGCGGGTACTTAGTGTTTGCCCTAAAAAAATTTCAGACGCAAAATAATTAAAAAAGAAATCGGTAACAAAAAAATTAGAGAAATGTAAACCTTGCACAAATGTTTATGAAAATAGTTTTGTGCACAAATACTCTAAATTTTCCAGTAAATATAAAATACGAGGCCGTGTTGAGGTATTTAGGTTTAAAATTGTGTGCCGAAATGCCATAAAATGGAAATATCTGAATTTGTGGGTGCATATTGCAAAAAATAAAATAAAATACAAAATAAATAAATATAAAAATATATAGCCTAAATGCATGCAAGCGTGTGTGTGTGTGGTCATCTTAACTCAAAGATGTTTTATTTCATTGTTGCAGTCATGATTGCAATGGGTTTTAATCAAATAAAGCATCTTTGAATTAAAGCAGAGTTCCAGTCATATTTTTGTTTATTAAAAGTCAGCAGCAACAAAAACTGTAGCTGCTGACTTTTAAGGCCCATACACACGATCAGAAAATCGTACGGAAAATATCGCTGTCGAAGCGATCGTACCATACGTATGTAATCGTACGTAACGATCGTTAGTACAGAGCTTTCGAGAGACGATCATGACAGTTCATCCGATATTTTCCGATCGGATATGCAAGAAAATGTTTCTCGTACAATGCGCAATCGTAAGATTTTCGTTAAACCAGTACAGCTGTCGTTCGAAAATGCAATACAAATACACTACAACACATCACATCACTTCAGATTTTTTATTCTGTTGTATGAGAATTTTCGTGACTAGAGTTAACTCTTCCGATTCAATCTGAGATTAGCATGCAAAAAAAAAAATGGACGATCATTCTCCTGATAATCTCATCATGTGTACTAGGCATTAATAAACAGCCACTCACCTGCCCCATGACCCAGAGGTGCACTCACCCATGCTGTGTTCTCCCCATCTTCTCCCACGGTGGCCCCGGCATCTCTACTATGGGCACCTGGCTGTGACAACTTGCGGCTTTACAGCCATGTGTCCCAGAAGACTTTGGAAGTGAGAAGTTCCGCTTCCAATCACCTAAGGCGACCAAAGTGGAAGTGGGAGCAGTGTACCTGTCATATTTTGGGTACCTGCCCCCCCCCCCTCCTTTCCAAAAGCTCTGTTTCACATTCAAGCATTCATCCATCTCTTCCTATAAAATGCTTTGCCCCTCCAGGTTGGGTTTGAGTACTCACCATTTGCTGTACCATATTTTAAGTCTTTATTGCTGTCTTGATTTACCTTCTATTTGTCCTGTTAAGTCAGGAATTGATGGAAAATTCCAAATTTTACTTGTTATCAGGAATCAGGAAGAAAGTCTATAAATAGGGGCGCCTGGTAGGGTGACAACTGTCCTCACTTTGTGTCCTCACATTTCTACTTCCTGTAGCATCCCCAGTACATGAAATCTCCAAAAGAGGACAGAAACAGAGAACATACAGCGGCGAAAATAATTATTTGATCCCCTGCAGATTTTGCAAGTTTGCCCACTTACAAAGAAATGAAGGGTCTATAATTTTTATCATAGGTGTATTTTTAATGATAGAGACAAAATATCAACCAAAAATCCAGAAGAAAACACGATACAAATGTTATAAATTGATTTGCAGTTCAGTGAGTAAAATAAGTATTTGGTCCCCTACCAACCAACAATAATTCTGGCTCCCACAGACTGGCTACAGTATGTGCTCATGTGGTACACAGACTAATTTAAAGTGGAGTTCCACCCAAAAGTGGAACTTCCGCTTTAAGGGGAGGTGACCCCCTGACATGCCACAATTGGCATGTCATTTATTTGGGGGGCAGCTGAGATCCTGTTTTGACACCTGGTGATCTTCTGGGACACGTCACAGGTCCCAGAAGATACACCGGCCATTCACAAAGCACATCGCGACAGCGCGATGCTGGTACCACTAAGGGGAGGGGGCGAAGAGCAAGCCCTCGGGTGACCGCATCGCTAGAGCCTGGGACAGGTGAGTGTGCAATTGTTTAAAGTCAGCAGCTACACTTTTTGTAGCTGCTGACTTTTAACTGGGTGGAACTCCGCTTTTCAGAAGGTGCTCCTAACGACAACTCATTATGTGTATAAAAGACACCTGTCCACTCTTTCTTCCATTCACACCTCCCCATCATGGGCAAGACCAAAGAGCTGTCAAAGGATGTCAGGGACAAGATTGTTGACCTGCACAAGGCTGGAATGGGCTACAAGACCATCAGGAAGGAGTTTGGTGAGAAGGAGACAACTGTTGGAGCAATTATTTGCAAATGGAAGAAATACAAAATAACTATCAATCACCTTCGGTCTGGAGCTCTATGCAAGATTTCACCTCATGCGGTAAGGATGATCACAAGAAAAGTGAGGGATCAGCCCAGAACTACAAGGGAGGAGCTTGTGAATGATCTCGGCAGTTGGGACCACAGCCACCAAACAAACCATTGGTAACACAATATGCCACCATAGATTGGGAGAAAGTGCTGTGGTGAAATGAGATCAAAATTGAGCTCATTGGTATTAGTATTTGGTTTCTTCACCAAGCACTAAGTTATGTTTTGCTTGGGGACCAAATTCTTATTTTACTCACTGAACTGCAACTACATTTATAACATTTGTATCGTGTTTTTTTCTGGATTTTTGGTTGATATTCTGTCTCTATCATTTAAAATACAACTATGATAAAAATGATAGACCCTTAATTTCTTTGTAAGTGGGCAAACTTACAAAATCTGCAGGGGATCAAATAATTATTTTCCCCATCGTACGTTGATAAGGGTTTTACCCCTTCCGCACTCTTTCCAAAACATTTGGCTATACTGTACATACACTTTAAATGGACAGTATTCTGCAGTGAAAGTAATCAGGTAAAAACACACACAAAAAAAAACAAGTTCTAAGTCTAATGTTTTTGATGATTGAGCTATGGTATAAATTCATTATTGTTTATATTCCCTGTTTCTCAGGTATCTAAAAGAATTTCGGACTGAGCAGTGTCCCTTATTTGTACAGCACAAATGTACACAGCATAGACCCTATACTTGCTTCCATTGGCACTTTGTAAACCAGCGGCGGCGGAGGTCAGTACGGCGTAGAGATGGGACATTTAACTACAGCCCAGACATCTACTGTACAAAGTATGACGAGACTACAGGCCTGTGCCCTGAAGGAGATGAGTGAGTAGTATTATGACATTTTATAGTGAATGCCAATTCCATCTGTCATATATTATTCTTATACTATAAGGTTTGGAAGAGTTGCTAATTAGAACATTTAGTCTTGTTTTCTTTTTAAAATTGAAGGAAGCCTGAACTGAGATAAATATTTAGGCTACCCCTTTTGAAAATGCTAGCTTGTCTTTCTCTGCCCTCCATACTTTGTAAGTCACTGACCCATCAAAAGCATGCAGCCAATGAAGGTAGAACTCCTGATATGTGTACTTGTTCCAAGTCATTAGATGTGCACGATAACCAGGGAACAAGCATTTTCAGAGGAAGGGGTCAGCGGGACACCCTCCATATGTCTCTCAGTAAAAGTTTTTTACTATGGGTTGCTGGAAATGTGTAAAAATAAGACACAAAATGGGGGGATTCAATAATTCACTGCAGATTCCAAAATCCCTGTCAATCGTTTTGGCATCTTTACCAACATGTATTGCAGAATCCGATGGTTATTAATAGGGTCACTTTTACGAAGTGGTGCTATTCCTGCATTAAATGAAAAAATAATTGCTTTCAGTCACGAAACTGGAGATAATTAAGACCAACTGTAGGTTCATGCACAGAAACAGGCAGAGTGCCTGTCTCTGTATTCAGTATAGCAGAGTGGCATATTTGCTGTCTCTACTCTCTTCTTGTCACTGAATGTTAGGGACACTGACGGCTTCATATCCAACAGCCTCCTAGCATCCAGTGGGTAGAGCTTGATGGATGAGCTGAGACACTTGTTCCCCATCAGGTCCACTCTCTCCTCGTTAGCAGGCATTGGGCAGGTTCTACAGCCAATAGCAGGCTGTCTGTTGGCTAAGGATCCGCCCACTGCCTGCTGTCAATCACAAGAGAACGGGCCATGATGGAGAACCCCGTTATGTTCCACCCCCCCCCCCCCCGGATACAAAACTCCCTGCCACTTCGCTGTCTGTGTGACACTGCTGCGGCATGGAGGAAGCGCGGTTTGTATAGACACTCTATTGTTAGCACTGATCACTTTATTAGTGTCACTGGTTCCCACAAAGTGTCACTTAGTGTCCGATTTGTCCGCTGCAATATCGCAGTCCCGCTATAAGTAGCTGATTGCTGCCATTACTAGTAAAAATAAAATATGTCCCCGGATTTCTTTTTAAAAATCTAGTCACCTTACTTTAGATGGTAACCCTTTCCCAGCTAGCGTCATTAGTACAGTGTCAGCGTACAGTATTATCACTGGTCACTAGTGATGTCAGTGTCAGTTAGTTCCAGATTGGCTGCCACACTATCACAGTGCCACAATAAGTCGCTGATCACCCCATTACAGTATAGAGTCTATAAGTTCCGGCACAAACAAATTAATATACACTTACTGGGATTTTTTTTTTAACTAAAGACATGTAGCAGAATACATTTTGGCCTAAATTTATGACAAATGGAAAATATTGTTTTTTTTTCAGTTTACAAAATAAAAAATAAAAAATCCAGTGGTGATCAAATACCACCAAAAGAGCTCTATACCAAAGCTCTATTTGTGTGAAAAAATTCTTAAAAAAACGAATTTGCTTACAAAGTTGCATGATCGAGCAATTGCCAGTTAAAGTAGTGCATTGCAAATAGCTGAAAATGGTCTGGTCATGAAGGGGGTAAAACCTTCCGGAGGTCCAGTGGTTAAGCTACTGTATTTTGCATACTTTCCTATACTTAGGTTTTTATATGCAGAAACATTTACCTGTGCTACAATGTTATCCCATTATGGGGTGGATTTGCTAAACGCAGTATTAAACCCACAAGGAAATATTTAGTATATTGCAGCTTACCAATTCTTAGATATGATGGCTGCATTCTTGTTCTAATATAGGCTTTATTTCTTCTATTCTTATCTGGTGATCCAACCAGCAAATCTGTTGTTTTTCAAAACATCCATGTATCCGTTTACATGGATGAGACAAATCATTTAAGACCGACAGGGGTGCTTAAAATGATCTACTTTTATTTATTCATGTAAAACTTTTATCCCAAAAGGGAAAAAAATGTTTGCTGTAACTAATTATAAAGTGTGAGCTGGAATTTGGCTTCAATTTGTTAGTGTATGTAAATCTTCTAATACATTTAACACTACCCTCCCCCTAGACTGACAATGCTGCTGCCTGATGTACCTCCTGTGCTCATTCATCCAGAGTGGGGGCACTCTAATACAGGAGGTGTGTTACTGGCCAGATCACCAGGTGAAAACAGAGGGGAAAAAGCCAAAGAAAAGAAAACTGATGCAGCCACCACATCTAATGATTGGTAAGCTGCAATATATTACATTTTTGGTTTTGGGTTCAATACCGCTTGAAGGCAAATAGACTGTGCACTTTGCTAATGCAGTTGCACTTGTTTTCCTCAGAGCTTAGTAAATGTGGTAAAGTTTTGCTGAGTTCTATCATCCAATCATGTGCAAGCAAAAATGTTTTTATTTTACTTGCACCTGATTGGGTATTCTTTACAAAGTGAGGCTTTACCACATTACATTTACTAGGGAAAATTAGCGCAACTGCACTTGCAAGTTACACAGTCTATTTGGCTTTAGTAAATCAATCCCTATGTGTTGTCTTTTTCACATCTGCATTATAACGCACCAATCTGGCATATGATTATGCAAATACATGCATTTATATGCATTGACGAATGAAGAATTATTCCAATAGGCTCTTAGATGTTCTTTGCCACAAAACAAACGCAGGCTAGAATAAAAAAAAAACGAATTGACTGACATTTAGGTAGTACTTTCCTTGTTTATGATTTTGTAGAACAGGACAATGGATGAAAGATACTCTTCTGCAGGAGCCCTGAAGCAGAGAATTACTGGTTGCCTTGCAAGCGAATGCTTGGTCAGTACAAGAATACTTAAAGCATATCTCAACTCAAGAGCAAAAATGTAATATATTGCAGTTTACTAGTTCCTTTTCAAGCTGTTATCCTTACTTTTCACCTGGTAATCCTGCCAGTAGCACATGTCCTATCCTAGGGTGACCATGCTCACTCGCTGTACTGTATCTATGGAGGAGCAGCATAGTCATCGTAGGACCATAGGTCAGGACTACAAAATACGTTTCACTCTCCTTTTTTCCACAACAGAGAAGGAAGGTGTTCTTAAATCCACGGAGTGAACCAGGAACGATCTAACTGATAATAGTTAGCACAGGCAGAGTGCAGAGGAAGTTATAAGATCAGAAGATCTCAGGCAGGGTCAACAGGTAGTTTTTTTTTGTTTTATTCCAATCACAGCAGATCACATGACAATTGTACACAATGGATGGCCTCCATCCATTATATACAATTGTGTTGCTAGCTGTGATTGGTCACAGTGATCACTGGTACAGACATGGTCAATCACAGCCCATGTGTACTATGGGAATAACAGTGGCTAATCACAACAATACACGCTGAATGAATCAGTTTCATTCTGTAAAAAAGGTTGCTTATACCAATGAAATTCACTGATACAGTATAAGCAATCATAAGGTATAAAAAACAAAAGAAAAAATCCTGATCACTTCCCCAGAGTAGTACAGTGTTAACAGTGTACTGCTCTGGTCACAGCGTGTTAAAAAAAAAATCCCTGCCACGCCAGTTATATGATGACACTGTACTGCACTGGTGACGATATGTAAAAAAAAAATCTAATTTGTAAAATAACCTTACTAAACCTTTTACTAAATACCTTGGACTGTCTATTTTCCAAAAAGGGGTCATTTGGGGGATCTTTGTACTGTCCTGGCGTTTTAGGGCCTCATGAAGTGAGTTAGGCCGTCAGTACATCAGGATTGATCAATTTTCAGATATGTACCATAGTTTGTGAACTCTATAACTTTCCTACAGACTAAATAATATACACTGATCTGGGTTATTTTCACCAAAGAAATGTAGCAGAATACATTTTGGCCTAAATTTATGAAGAAAAATAATTTATGTGCAAAATTTTATAACCGAAACCTAGAAAAGAGTGTTTTTCCCCAAACTTTTTGGTCTTTTTTTGTTTATTTAGCAAACAATAAAAAAAAAAAACAAAGGTGGAAAAAAAAGCTCTATTTATGTGAAAAAAAATGATAAAAGTTTCATATGTGTACAGTGTTGCATGGGCGCACAATTGTCATTCAAAGTGTGATAGCGCTGAAACTTGACCTGGGCAGGAAGGGGGTGAAAGTGTTCGGTACTGAAGTGATTAAAAATGTTTCCTCCCTCTACTGCTACCTTTGCTGTCTAGCCTGTGCAAAAAACATGTGCATTTACCTTTTTTCAGCCTGCTTTGGTCCAGTCATGTGATCCCCTATGTTAGTGAGTGGCAACTGCAGGGGAGAAGACAGAGCACTCAACAACGGCTGGGAATTCTAGGAGCATCACTCATAGGCTCCCATGTCTCAACCGGCACTACCTCCTCTCCCCTGCAGCCGCCACTGACTGACACAAAGGAGCCCAAGTTGCAGATCACGTGACTGGACCTGAGCAAACTAAAAGTAGGTAAGTATACTCCTTTTTTTTACAAAGGTTAGGCAGCATAGTTAACAGGAAAGGGAAGGGAATAATTATAAACTTAGTTTTGGAGAGGAACAGATGAAAAGTAAACAAATAAAGGAAGTCTATTATTAAAGTTTACATACACTTTAGGCCCCTTTCACACTGCCACGACTTCAAAGTCGTGAGATTTTGACGCAATTTTGCAGTTGCGATTTTGACGTGATTTCAGGGAATGCATGTGTAAACTTGAGGTCTAAGGACCTCAGCTCGCATCAAAGTCAGACCTAGGTACTACAGGGAATACTTTGAAGTCGGTACGACTGGAAGTTGCACAGATATAATTGGTTATCATTGGGAATCATGCAGTACAACTTGTCATGCGACTCTGATGTCCAAAGTGGCAGGAAAAGTCACACAAGTTTAAAGGGGTCTTAAAGTAATACTAAAGTCTTGTTTTTTTCTAGTTAAAAATAACAAACATGTTATACTTACCTTCCCTGTGCAGTGGTTTTGCACAGAGCAGCCCAGATCCTCCTCTTCTCGGGTCCCTGTTCGGTGCTCCTGGCCCCTCCCTTCTACCGAGTGCCCCCACAGCAAGCAGCTTTCTATGGAGGCACCCGAGCGGAGCCACAGCTCCCTGTGTCCATTCAGACACAGAGCCATAACACAGCTCCGCCCCCTTTCTCTAATTGGCTGGAGGACTTTGATTGACAGCAGCAGGAGCCAATGGCACCGCGCTGTTGCCTCAGCCTATGAGAGGGGAGTCCCGGGCAGCCAAGACACTCCTGCAAAATCGCTGGATCTAGATGGACCTCAGGTAAGTATTAGGGGGGCTGCTGCACACAGAATAGAATTGCATAGAATGCATTAAGATAAAAAACCTTCTGCCTTTACAACTCCTTTAAGGCCTTGGTGCCCAACCTGTAGCCTGAGGGCCGCATGCAACCCTTTGTTATACAATGTGTGTCTCTAGATCTTGAAATTCAGCAGTCTTTAGTAGCAACATTAATTAGGGTAAGAGCACTGATCTCTACTGGCATCATGTAACATGTTCCCAGTTTTATATTGTCTTCTGCAGCATAGCTCCAGCCAAACATGTAGCATTTCCGCACTCTCTGACTCTCATTTCCTCTAATAGGTCTGTAGTCTAACAGTCCTCCAAAGCAATACATATACTGAATATTATGTGCAGCCCTTCGGTGCTCTCAGGTGCCACATTTGAGGCCCCCTTTAACTCATAAGTTGACAGCTACTGCTTTAATTATTTTAATTATACTTTGTATACACTACATTTGCTAATGTACACCAAGCATAGCACATGGTAACTTTTTAGCTGGCAAGTGACTTGATCCATATGCAGAGTGGTGCATGGAAGCAGTGATGAGAAGACAGAACTTCTGGTGCACTGTTGATCCAGCTCTCTAATCATCCAAGACATGTATATGTGACATCACCTACAAGTGCTAGGGACAAGGGACTAGCACCAGAACAGGTAGTTGTCTCACTACTGCTTCCCTGCGCCACTCTGCATATGGGAGGTGGCAGCAAAAAGGCAATTTAGGATGTGGGGGGTGGAAATGGGGAAGGGGGGATAGGCATAATGGCTTGAGGTTAGTGCATAATTATTAATTATAAGAAGGGAGCCTGTGGGGCAGCAGCTAAACCTACCCAGAGCAGAGTGGATGTGTTGTGTACAGAAGAAGCTGGGCACAGGCACACACAGGTCCCCCATGGGTCATGTACAAAAGGTGCCACTGTCTGCACTGTGAAGACAAAGGCAAGTAGGCTGACCGTACTCCAATGATGTAGAAGAGAAATTAAGTTTATTGAAAACTTCAATGCATAGAATGTACAGACCTCACAGCTCCAAAGCATGGATAGGGGTTAACCTGTTTCATGCAGGATGCCCTTACTCATAAGCACAATCTGCGTGAAACGCGTTAACCACTATCCCTGCTTTAAAGCTGTGATTTCTGTACATTTTATGCACTGAGGATTTCAATAAACTTTCTCTATCTTCTACATTGTTGGAGTGCGGTCAGCGTACTTGCCTTTGTGTTCAGATTTCCACAATCACAGACCGGACCGGCACCTGTCAGTGTGTAGAGGGGCTGTCTGTCTGTGTGCTCGTCTGGAGGCAGTGTCATCACTGTCTGCACTCTGCATTACCTACTCCTGACTCCTGAAATCTGCATTACCTACTCCTGACCCCTGAACTCTGCACTACCTACTCCTGACTACTGCACTCTGCACTACCTACTTCTGACCCCTGCACTCTGCATTTTTTACTTGTGACTGTTGCTTTCTACGATAGCTACTCCTGACCCCTACACTCTGCATTATTTAATTCAAACCCCTGCATTACTTATTCCTGACCCCTGAACTCAACACTACATACTCCTGCATTTTACTTCCACTGACTCCAAAGTAATTTTTCCTTGGCATTCATTACCTCTTACTGGCCAATAATGCAAGTCACGTCTCTCCTGAGCAATGATGGACCAACAAAGTAACTCTCCTCCTATTGACCACCAATAGGAGGTAATTTAATTTTTCTACCACTAACCACCAACAGGGGGTCATTTTGTTTTTCTCCCACTGACCAATAATGTCAGGGTATTTCTTTCCCACTGACCAACCAAAGTGGGGCATTTTCTTTTACCACCCATGCAAGGGCATGCTTTTCTCCTTCATTGACCAACAATGTAAGAGACACTGTTACATAATCTTAAACTCACCACACACATTACAATCTAATTGAATAATCTACCTTGATCTACCAAGAACTATGTAGTGAGATGGTCTGTCTGATCAGATTGATTGTATAGTTTAACCACTTCAGCCCTGGAAGGATTTCACACTTTAGGACCAGAGCACTTTTTGCGATTCGGCACTGCGTCACTTTAACTGACAATTGCGCGGTCGTGCGACGTTGTACCCAAGCAAAATTTGCTTCCTTTTTTTCCCACAGATAGAGCTTTCTTTTGGTGGTATTTGATCACCTCTGCGTCATTTGTGATCGCCGCTATAAACAAAAGAGAAGAAAAACTATTTTTCTCACTTTTTGCTAAAATACAAATCCAAAAAAAAAATATAAAAAACATTTTTTTTCATCAGTTTTGGCCGATTTATATTCTTCCTCATATTTTTGGTAAAAAAATCGCTATCTGCGTTTATTGATTGGTTGGCGCAAAAGTTGCTGCATTTACAAATGATGAGAGTTGATTTCTGGGATTTTTATATTTTACTAATAAAGGCGGCGATCTGTGATTTTTAGCGGGACTGCAATATTGCGGCGGACATGTCGGACCATTTTGACACTTTTTTGGGACCATTGGCACTTATATACAGCGATCACTGCTATAAAAATGCACTCAGAAGATCAGCTATATCCGTGAAAGCAGCGCTAAAACTGGATATATATTGTGCAAAACAATTTAGTGCAAAAAATACAAACAAAGTGCTAGTGCAAAAAGTCTCAACAGTGCAATCCTCAATGAAGTGCAAAGGTATGTCCTCCTTGAATCAAACAGCCAACTTGCTTCAAAGCTGAGTCCTTCACCTTCAATCACTTAAATGCAAAAACCAAGGTGGTAGTGCAAAAAAATGAATTGTGCAACATTGAATAAAGTGCAGGGATAAATACTCCTTAAATCGTGCAGCTATGCTGTTTTTGATAGCGTATCCTTCACCATCGGTCACCACATGCGTGTGCACACATTGGGGGCTCACCAGAGGTCAAAGATAGATAGGCTCATCTTTCCAAGAATAGAGGGGGCTCATCACACAATGACCTTCCCAAGAACCGCATCCACAGGCACTCGTTCCTCTCCAGCATGTATAATCATGGGGAACAAGCAAGAAAGA
>BLSH010383449.1:1431247-1449232 GCA_018402905.1 Glandirana rugosa | reverse complement strand
AGGACCGGTGCGGTATTCTCCGTAAGGACATCCTGCCAAGGATTCCAATTTCGCGTAAACATCGTTTTTGAATCTAAATTTATACTACGTCTCAAAACTTTATCTCGAAACTTATAAAGATTTTCCTGGTGTACGTCACTAAATCATTGGTGTAGTCGGGGTCTTCCTAAAGGGCACAATCCTGGTCTCGTGAAAAACACTGAGTATTGACGCAGCGAAATTGACTGTTAACGCGCCAGCACGCTGCAACATGGGTTTGTTTTAAACGCAGGAAAAAAAGGGGGTGATCAAATACCACCAAATGAAAGCTCTATTTGTGGGAAAAAAAGGACGCAAATTTTGTTTGGGTACAACGTCGCACGACCGCGCAATTGTCAGTTAAAGCGACGCAGTTATGAGTCACAAAAAGTGCTCTGGTCCTAACACGGGAAATCCTTCTGGGGCTGATGTGGTTACTAAATCACTGCATGTGGTCCTTTTAGAAATATTCAAAGCTCTATTTCAAAACTCTGCATCATATTTAAATCTAAGTTTTTGCTACAAATGCGCTTTAACCTTAGGAACCGTCCTACAGGAATGCCTCTTATGGCGTGGCCAGGATGGTTTGAATCAGCTCTCAATAAAACATTGCCCGCAGTGGGCTTTCTATATAAACTGGAAGCAATCCTGCCTTCTTCACCTGTTAACCGTACATCAAGGAATTCAATGGTGTTAGACTCATGGTGTCCTGTAAACTTCAAATTCAGTTCATTGTCATTCATATAATCAAGCCTCACATTTAAATCGGTTTGATCAGACACGATGAATAGCAAGTCATCTATAAAATTACAGCTATACTTGTACTTCTGCTGAAAATGTTTTTTATCTTTTTTGATGAAATAAAGGTGTTTTATTGGAGTGCGGCCGTCCAAATTCCTTTTTGTCTATGATTTTTTATGCTGAGCCTGCATCCTTACTCTGTCAGCAAGGAAGGTGTCATCACAGACCACCACCTGGAGCGGATACACTTTTGGCTTACTTCCCAGGAAGATGTTGTAGTGGATCAGGGCATACTTTTATTTCTCTGGAGCCCTAGTAAACTACCAGTGTAGTACTGGTGTGCTTATCCGTCAGGTAGTCTCAGGGACCAATTCTTTTAATGGTAAATTTAATAGAATAAAAAGGGTCAAATAAAAGAAGCTAATTGTTAGTCTACATAGCATTTACGAATATTATCTAGCTACATCATAGAAATGCATTTGTCTTAAAACCAAGGATAATTGAGGGTTTCTCACCACCTAATATCCCAATATTTCCATAGGGCTTGATGTCTCAAGACAATTGATAGGATGCAACTTGATTTGGTACATTTATCCAGCTGGGCCAGGTTAAGGAGTTGCCAATCTCTCTGCATTGGGTCCTTCCAACACCCAGCAGAGTTAAGCTGCATCTCTAGTTCGGGGAGTATATAGTTATTGAACTTTTAGGTAGCTAGTTGCAGTCTCTCTTTTATTTCTTTTGCCATTCTATGCAAAAAAATGTATGCTAGCACTAAATCTGTTTTTCAGAATACTTGATATTATGCCTCACTATATATAGCTATAACACAGCTCTGGAAAATTAAAAAATTACCTCTTGTAGTGGGGTTGTGCCCACATTGCAAGGGTTAACTGCTTGTTTTATTTAGGGGAGAGGAGAAGCTCATTAACTTACCTGATCTTCTGCTTCCCCAAGCTCTGGTGGTGAAATGTCCTTTGCCGTCATTAAGCCCAGTGCAAGGCTATGGATCCTACATTGATCTTGATGATGTCAGGACTTTAGACCCCTGGAGTGTAGGGGAGAAGACTGGTCTAGCAATTAGGAGTGGAAGATTAGGTAAGTAAATCCTTTTTTTCTGTGTCTTCTAGACCTAAATGAGCTAACAAATCTTGCAGCATGGGCTTTCTGGACATTCTGCTAGTAACGGCATTTTCTCTTAGAGGCTGACAACATTAAGCCACTCAGCTGTCAGTCTGCCATGCAAGCTCCTGATAGGCAGCCCCATATTTAAATGAAGAAGCACACACGGCCAGCTGACAGTGCTTCTACTTATTTTAAGGCAATGGCTTAAAGTGATATTAAAGTGATATTAAATATTAAAGTCTTTTTTTTTTTTTTGTTTAAAACATGTTATACTTACCTGCTCTGTGCAGCGGTTTTGCACAGAGCAGCTCAGATCCTCCTTTTCTCGGATCCTTCACCAGCACTCCTGGTCCCTGCCGAGTGCTCTCACAGCATGCAGCTTGCTATGGGGCACTCGAGCCAAGCTGCTGCTCTGTGTGTCCATGCAGACATGGAGCCGTGGCTCGGCCTCCACCCTCTTTTTCCTCATTGGCTCACTGACTTTGATTGACAGGAGGAGGGGGCAATGGAGCCTGCTGCTATGTCTTAGCCAATCAGGAGTGAGAGTCCTGGGGCTCTCGTGCAACATCGCTGGATCGAGATGGTGCTCAGGTGAGTATTAGGCTTCATGCACACAGGATTTTAAAAAAACATCCACAAAACATCAGTAGCTTATCAGTGATTTTTTTCAGCTTTTACCAGTGTTATATTAATGGCGTTTTTGCGCGGTTTTAAAGGGCTAGCGTTTTGGTTTTTTTTCCATTTGATCTAAAACGTCCAAAAATGTTGGGGATCAACGTTTTTGAGCGTTTTTGAACATTTTTACAGCTGAAAAACATCTCTCAGAACCCTCTGGTCTTGGGTTTTTTTACAGCTCAAAAACGTCACTGCTAGAAAGAGTTGATAACAGCCTATGTGTGCATGAACACATAGGATAACATGATGGAGGGTTTATTGACTGTAGAAAAAAACGTCTGCAGCTAAAAACAGCTGCTGTAAAATAGTCAAAAAAGTCCTGTGTGCCTTAGTGGGGCTGAGGGGGGCTGCTGTACAGAAGGTTTTTTTTATCTTAGAATCTATAGAATGCATGGAGATAAAAAACCTTCTGCCTTTAGAACCACTTTAAGCTGGCCGTACATGATTCGAATTTCAACCCAAATTCAAGCTGTGGGTGGCCCTATTATCACCACCCAGTTTCATAAAACCTGATTTTAAAAAATGAAGTAGTCATGTGAAAAATTGTCAGCCGAACAGTGATTTCATCTGGTCAGATGCAGTCACTGTTCAGCTGTTCAAACAGTCGAGGGTGCCGTAGCTGCTGAATACAATATCTGGCAGCGAAGATTCCTCTATCCATGCTGTTTATCATTGATGGAAGAATCTATTGATTTTCTCTCATTCAGCCTGTGCATTGACCGAGTGAAATCTAGGTGTATATGACTAGCTTTAAGTCGGCCATAAATGGATCCAAATTTGGCTGGTTCAGCAGGTACCGGCCAAATTTTGATCCATGTATGGACAGGCTGGTTGAACAGAAGTCAACCAGCCTGTCGGATTTTCTTGATCAGTGTCACTGGCTATAGCTGGCAATGCTAATCAGTGTATTCTTATGGTGGGGAAGTTTCCTCGCTGTCAGAATACAATAGCTCAGTGGGGAGGATTCATCCATCCACCACTGGTTGAACAAAAGAAAAGAGGTACTAATTTATGGGCTGCTTTAGTGTTGTCTGTCTGAAACAGGAAGTACTGTTACTGGCAGGACCTCCAGGTCAGGAACACTACAACATATTCACAAAAACTGTTTGTTTAGAAAACTGTATACAGTGAGACATGATGCCAGACGTACTGAAATATTAACCATGGGTTTACATACAGGCAAGGGAGGATGTTGCTTTTAATATCGCAGCAGATGTGTTAGCTTTTGAAGGTTGTCATTGATGTGACAGTTCTGAAGCATTTGAGCACAGCTTTCATAAGTCCCTACTGAAACAGGACACTCTTAAGGCTTCATGAGTCCAGCAAAATGTGGGCATTGCATCTCTGTTGGTGAAAAAGCCAGATCTTGTAAGATGATGTTCAAGAAGTTATTTGGACACTCGTAACTGCAGGGTTGAAGAAGGGATTGGGTAAGGGCTTGGTGTGGCAGTATAGTCAAAGCTGCTTTTAACCAATGCCCAACCGCGTATATTTACTGCTGCACTGTGTCAGCATAGCGCGAATCGCCGTCTATAAACGGCGGCTCGTGCTTGCGCAGCTAGCGGACGGGAGCGTGCCTGCGCGCTCTCGTGCCCGCCGCACTCTGCAGGAGTGTGCCCGCAGCTCGGGCGGACCCGATGTCCGCCGGCGAGCCGTGATGACCTGGCAGAGAGAACGGGAAACCGCTGATGTAAACACGTCGGTTCCCCGCTCTATCAGTGGGCATTTAAAAGATTTACTGATCCCTGTCACTGGGATCAGTTAGATCTCTTATACCCATGGTAGCCCAGCCCCCTCACAGTTTGAACATGCCTAGGGAACACAGTTAACCCCTAGATCTCCCCCTGCAGGTTAACCCCTTCACTGCCAATGACATTTATACAGTAATCAGTGGATATTTAAATTTCTGATCACTGTATAAATGTCATTGGTCCCTTAAAAGTGTCAAAAATGTCTGACATGTCTGCCCCAATATCACAATCCCGATAAAAATCGCAGATCGCCGCCATGACCAGTAAAAAAAAAAATTGTAAAAACGCCAGAAATTAATTCTCATGGTTTGTAAACGCGGCAACTTTTGTACAAACCAATCAATAAACACCGATTGCGATTTTGTTTTACCAAAAATATGAGGAAGAATATAAATCGGCCAAAACCGATGAATACATTTGTTTTTTTATATTTTTTTGTATTTGTATTTTAGCAAAAAGTAAGAAATGTTTTTTTTTGCTAAATTGTCCCTCTTTTTTTATTTATAGCGGTGATCAGAAATGACGCAGAGGTGATTAAATACCACCAAAAGAAAGCTCTATTTGTGGGGAAAAAAGGATGCAAATTTTGTTTCGGTACAGCTTCGCATGACCACGCAATTGTCAGTTAAAGCGACGCAGTGCCGAATCGCAAAAAGTGCTCTGGTCCTAACATGGGAAATCCTTCCGGGGGTGAAGTGGTTAAAGTAGTACTGAAGCCTAAATGTTTTTCACCTTAATGCATTCTCTGTATTAAGGTAAAGAAAAGCCCCACTACCTGTCCTAGCACCCCCCCCCCCATTTCTAAACACCTACTTGTCTCTGTCACTGCTGCAGTGTGGTCTCCCTTCACTGTCTGCTTTCACAGGAGAAACTGTGGTCAGCGGAGTCATAGACTCCTGCTGTCGATAGTCAAACTCCTGTGAGTAGGGAGTAGGGGCGTGGCTTGCCAGCGCTGTGTGTATCTGTAGATTCACACATCTCAGCTCGGGAGTGTGCACGCAGACATCTCCTTAGCACCCTGCTTGTTACAGGATACCCCAGAAGGACGGAGGAGCTGACAGTGCCGGCAGGGACTGCCAGAAGAGGAGGTAAGTGATCTTTCTGTGCAATCTATTTGCCTTTTAAAGCAACCCCAATATGTTTAACAGTCGTGTTTGGTATACCGTATATACTCGAGTATAAGCCAAACCGAATATAAGCCGAGGCACCTAATTTTACCACATAAAACTGGGAAAAGTTATTGACCCGAGTATAAGCCTAGGGTGGGAAATGCAGCAGCTACTGGTAACTACTTCTCATAAGCCCCACTCCTTATAGAATCCACCCACTCCATACCCTGTATTCCACATATTGTGTCAGGAGTATACAGCTCAGCATCACAGGTGGGGTACGGTATATTGCAGCCAGGAACACAGTATGCAGCCAGTACACAGGTATTGTGGCCATTACACAGATACTGTAGCCAGAACACAGGTATTGTAGCCAGAACCATTACACTGATGATAGCCATTACATTACAGGGGCCATTACATTACACTGACAATCACCAATACATTACAGGGGACATTACATTACATTAATCATCATTACTGATACATTGCAGGGGCCATTAAATTACACTGACAATCACCATTGCATTTGCAGGGCCTGTTACATTACACTGAAAAATTACCAATACATTACAGGGGACATTCAAGATAATATAATGTAAAGAATCCGCGCTTATAAACAGAATTATGTTACAATAAAAAGCTGCTAGACATGTCAATCCTACACCTGGATGAAAAAAACATCAAAATAATCGATATGTACAGCGCTGTAGAATATCATTACAGGGGACATTACCGTATCTCTTCAGCCTGCTTGTTCCGACGCGCGCTCCGGCTCTGGACCTGCCCCCCGCCCCCAGGACAGTGACAAGCCAATCACTGGCAGTCACTGTGAACTGCAGCCAACAAGCCTATGTATGTGCACCGCTCATCGCACATACATAGAGCTTTCTGACCAGATGATGACTCGAGTATAAGCCGAGGGGGGCATTTTTCAGCACAAAAAATGTGCTGAAAAACTCGGCTTATACTCGAGTATATACGGTAATTGTTTTATTGTTAACTGAAAAAGATGAGGGTGCTAGCAGTTTTCAGGTTTATAAGAAAATTAAACTAATACTCAGGAAGGCTGTGATAGCTGAACTCTTAAACAGGAACACTGGATATATGGCGAAATACACTGTTAAAAAAATCATAAAACAGAAATATATATAATTGGAGAAACTGAAAATTGACAAAGGGATGTGGACACCGTAATGTCTGCAAGTTTGTAAAAAAAAAAAAAAAAATACCATCAGTCTTTGGGAATAATAAAAGCTCTAAATCTTTTTCCCATTACAGTGTTCGTGTGTTGTACCGCTTCCTATGTTTATGTGATCACATGTGCATATAAAAAAATATATGTGGGTAACAATGAAATAGGAACCGAAAGTCAGAATTGGGAGCATATAAGGGACATCATAGGAGAAAAGGGAAAAAAGCCCATTGGCTGAGCACTTTACATTTTTCACAAACCATCCATGTATGGATTAAAATATAAAGGAAAATATATCATCTCAAGATGTCCATAGAACAGGAGAAAGGGACAAGATCCTCCTACAAATGGAGGCACATTGGATATATGTCCTTAAATTAATATCCCCTTGAGGATTCAATAATGGATTACATTTGCAAGCATTTCTTTAATTACAACTTGTGTCTTTAACCACTTCAGCCCTGGAAGGATTTCCCAGTTTTGGACCAGAGCACTTTTTGCGATTCGGCACTGCTTCGCTTTAACTGGCAATTGCGTGGTCGTGCGGCGTTGTATGCAAACAAAATTTGCGTCCTTTGTTCCCCACAAATAGAGCTTTCTTTTGGTGGTATTTGATCACCTCTGCGTCATTTCTGATCACCGCTATAAACATAAAAAGGGCGACAATTTTGCAAAAAAAAACAATATTTCTTACTTTTTGCTAAAATACAAATCCAAAAAAAAATATAAAAAAACATTTTTTTCTTTGATTTTGGACGATTTATATTCTTTCTCATATTTTTGGTAAAAAAATCGCAATCTGCGTTTATTGATTGTTTGGCTCAAAAGTTGCAGCCTTTACGAATGATGAGAATTCATTTATGTTTTTATTTTTTTTTTAAATTTTACTAGTAATGGCGGTGATCTGCTTTATTTTAGCAGTACTGTGATATTGCGGGGACATGTCCGACCATTTTGACACTTTTTTGGGACCAATGGCATTTCTACAGCCGTCGGTGCTATGAAAATGCATTGATTACTGTGTAAATGCCATTGGCAGTGAAGGGGTTAACCTGGAGGGGGCGCTAACTGTATGGAGGCTGGGCTGGGCTGGCAGGGGGAGGGGAGTGATCACGGCTTCCATATACAGGGATCTGTGATCACATCTCTTCCCCCTCTGTCAGAACGGAGATCCGTGTTTACATACACGGACCTCCATTCTCTCACTGCGGGGGAGCCATCGCGGGTAACCGGCAGTGAACGAGTCCGCCCTACCTGCTCCCAGGCCCCCCCAGAACGCAGTGAGCGTGCCTCAGGCAGCACGCGCACGCTCACAATGCTGGTTATCGCGCCCGCTGTGAGGTGATGGCGGTTTGCAATAACGAACCACTTTGCCGCTGTCAAGCCACGGCGGGCGGTCGGCAAGTGGTTAACCACTTGACCTCTAAAAAATGTACCCCCCTTTATGACCATTTTCCCGGTCGTGCAACGTTGTACCCAAATAAAATTGATGTCCTTTTTTTTACACAAATAGAGCTTTCTTTTGGTGGTATTTGATCACCTCTGCGGTTTTTACTTTTTGCGCTATAAACAAAAACGGCCAAATATTTGAAAAAAATATAAATATTTTTTACTTTTTGCTATAAAACATATCCAATAAAAAAATTAAATATATACATTTAGGCCAGTATGTATTCTGCTACATATTTTTGGTAAAAAAATCCCAATAAGCGTATATTGATTGGTTTGCGCAAAAGTTAGTGTCTACAAACTATGGGATATTTTTTAAAATTCTATATATTAGTAATGGTGGCTGTTAGCGACTTATAGCGGGACTGCAATATTGCGGCAGACAAATTGAACACTATTAACACTTTTGACACTTTTTGGGGACCAGTGATACTAATACAGTGCTAAAAATATGCACGGTTACTGTACTAATGACACTGGCTGGGAAGGGGTTAACATCATAGATCTATGTCCCTGCTTTGCAGGCAACAGCACCTAATATTTCCCCTTTGACCCCTTGTCGCTGGCTACCGCCGGCCCTTTAAGGAGTTTGCTATGCTGGGAAGCAGGGCAGGACTTAGGGCCACGTGACCGCTGTGATATTGACTCTTTGGGCCCAATTTGAACATTTTCACATAGGGGTGTACTCACTTTTATTGCCAGTGATTTAGACATTAATGGCTTTGTGTTGAGTTATTTTGAGGGGACAGCAAATTTACACTGGCATACAAGCTGTACACTCACTACTTTACATTGTAGCAAAGTGTAATTTTTTCAGTGTTGTCACATGAAAAGATAATATACTCGAGTATAAGCCGACCTGAATATAAGCCGAGGCACCTAATTTTACCACAAAAAAACTGGGAAAAGTTATTGACCCGAGTATAAGCCTAGGGTGGGAAATGCAGCAGCCAGAACACAGGGACAGGGAGCCATTACGCAAGTATTGTAGCCAGGGCACAGGTATTGTAGCCATTACACAGGTATTGTAGCCAGAACACAGGGATTGTAGCCAGAACACAGGGACTCAGCCATTACATAGGGATTGTAGCCAGAACAGAGGTATTGTAGCCATTACCACCTGGCCACTACCTGCCCTGGATGGTACTGGCAGGTGGCACTGATTGGCACTGGATGGTACTGGCTGGCACTGGCAGAAGACATGAGTAAGGTAGATTCACAATGCACAGAGCACGCTGCTTCTAAGAACCGCTCTGTGCATGAAACTGTGAGCTAATTACACTGGAATGCAGAGAATAACTCTTAGAAGCAGTGCGTTCTGTGCAATGTGAATCTTCTCATCTTTTCAGACCACCCACAGAGGCTGCGGGACACTGACTCGAGTATAAGCCGAGGGGGGCCTTTTTCAGCACAAAAAATGTACTGAAAAACTCAGCTTATACTGGAGTATATACGATATTTACAAAAATGTGAGGGGTGTACTCACTTTTATGAGATACTGTATATGGTGCCTTGAAAAAGTATTTATACCCCTTGAAATTTTCCACATTTTGTCATGTTAGGCTGGTAGAGACAGTGAAAGGGGGTTCTACAAAGTACTGATACAAATGCACGCCACAGTTTTCACATATTTATTTGTGAAAAATGTTGAAAACCATATATCATTTTCCTTCCACTTCACAATTATGGTCCACTTTGTATCGGTCTATCACATAAAATCCCAATAAAATACATTTACGTTTTTGGTTGTAACATGACAAAATGTGGAAAATTTCAAAGGGTCTGAATACTTAGGCACTGTGTATATATATATATATATATATATATATAAATAAAACATGCATTGTCATTCCTGCTCCCTGAATTTATTTTACATACAACTCTTCTTAAAATCTCTTCTTAAAATCTTTTGAAAATCATGCTTTAAGTAGCTTTTGTGTGACCTCAGACCTCCCCCATTCATGATCCAGTGGCATCCTGTGAATGGAGTAGACATGTCCCACAACATTGACAAGTATCTGTGGTCAGCACTGGAGGCTGTCTGAGGGCCACACCTTCTGTAGTTTGAGGGCCTACAGATGTTAGAGCCATGACTGCCCGTGCCCTGATTTCTGGCTTGAGTCAGGCTGGGTATCATTCAGACTTGATGTGGGGAGGCAGCTATTGGACTCAGTGGGTGTTCTCTGGAACAGCAACTGGATGAAGGGGAGTATTGCAGGGAAATTTTTATAACATATTTTTTGCTTATGTTTATGTTTATTTAGAAGATGGATTTGGACTTTAGAAGCAAATCAGCAATGACAGCTCCCGCACACATTTCCCTGGTACCAAAAAAAACAAAACAGTCAGAGCTTGTTAGGATTTTGTACCCTGTTACAAAATAGCTCGGAACATTGATTCCAATTCTTGTTTATGTGTATGTAACCGCCCCCCCAAAAAATAATTGAATCATTGCCAGTTAACCTGCCTTACATGGGCTGTGTTTTTTTACATTTTCAGGCTTTTTTTTCAGTCTTGTTGATCCTGCCAGTAACACATCTCCTGTCCTAGGGTGACAACACTCACCTGCTGCACTACCGGTGGAGGAGCAGCGTTGTCACCCTAGGCTGATCTCCAGATTGGACTACAAACCCCTTCCTCTCTCTCTATGACATAGGGAGGAGGAAATGCGCCCAGGACGTTAAAAAGATGGTGGATTTATATCAGGATCAACAGACATTTCTCTACTTGCAGAAAATGTACTTAACCTGAAAGAAGACAGCTAATGCAGCCACCATGTTTAAGGATAGGAAGCTGCAGGATATTACGTTTTTGTTCTTGGGTTTAGAAAATATTTAAGCTGTGTGGGGCGAACACAACTGAAAGTATTTGCCCCCACCCTCTACCCTTCTACTGGCAGAGTCCATAACTAGACATTGTGCAGATATTACCAACCATGTGAGTGGAGCCATTTAAGTTGATTTTTTTTTTATGTTATTTTTTATTTGCAGATACCACATATGTTCTAGGACACTACAAGACAGAGCAGTGCAAAAAGCCTCCACGACTTTGTCGCCAGGGTTACGCATGTCCTTATTACCACAATAGCAAAGATAGGAGGAGAAGTCCACGCCAAAATAAGTACAGGTATGATATCAGGATAAAATAAGTGCCAAACAGTATAGCATTCATGATTTACATAAGAATGATTGAAAAACTGTGTATGTTTTATCAAAAAAAAAACAAAATGGAAAGCAAATGAACAGAAGAGAAATCCAAATCAAATCAACATTTGGTGTGACCACCCTTTGCTTTCAAATCAGTATCAATTCTTCTAGCTACACTTGCACACAATTTTAATGGAACTCAGCTAAGTTGTTTCAAACATCTTGGAGAACTAACTACAGATCTTCTGTGAATGTAGGCAGCCTCAAATCCTTCTGTCTCTTCATGTAATCCCAGACAGACTCCATGATGTTGAGATCAGGTCGCTGTGGGTGCCAAACCATCTTTTCCAGGACCCCTTGTTCTTCTTTACATTGAAGGCAGTTCCTAATTACATTGGCTGTATGTTTGGGGCCATTGTCCTATTGCATAATAAATTTGGGATCAATCACACGCCTCCCTGATGGTATGGCATGATGGGTAAGTATCTGTCTGTATTTCTCAGCACTGAGGACACCATTGATCCTGACCAAATCTCCAACTCCATTTGCAGAAATGCAGCCCCGGACTTGAAAGGAACCTCTACCATGCTTCACTATTGCCTGCAGACACTCATTATTATACCGCTTTCCAGCCCTTTGGGAAACAAACTGCCTCCTGCTACAATCAAATATTTCTAATTTGGATCATCACTCCAGAGCACTTTCTGCCATTTTTTTACACCCCAGTTCCTATGTTTTCATACATTGTAGAGTCGCTTAGCCTTTTTTCCACGTCGGAGGTATGGCTTTTTGGCCGCAATTCTTCCATGAAGACCACTCCTGGGCAGACTTCTCCAGACAGTAGCTGGGTTGTGTATAGGAACAGTGCTGCACTACTACTTATACTGGCCATACACTATACGAAAAATCGGCTGAACCCATTATCGAAAAACGAACAATCGCCCGTGAGAGCAAAAGATAGTGCCATCACGTAATGACCCATGAATCTGTTTTTTGTTTGTTTGTTCACATATACTTAGTGCAAAAAGTTTGTACGCGTAACACATTAACCTTTCGATTTATTGGACTTTCGGCCAAAAATTTCCAAACTTGTCCTTCGTTTTTTTTGGCTCAAAAACGTCCCAACCAATTACCGATTTGTGCCCAGTAACTGGCTGAAAAACTAACAAACTGTCCAAATGACCGATTTTCGGCCGATTTTTCCTATAGTGTATGGCCAGCATAAGTTGTATGTGAATCAAAATAATGTACATAAACTAAATAAATCAATATGTATCTGAAAACATTACTACATCTAAGTACATTAATACAAAATTAATGAGTGAACATGAATCCAAAACTGGTTCATCTACTGTGCAAAATTACCAATATAATTCACCAGCTGTGCAAAAACGCCAAAAAAGTGCCAGTGCTCGCTGGCACAAAGCATGAATTAATATATATATATATATATATATATAAAGTTCATCAGAAGAATAATAAATACTGTAAACATAAATCAAAGTATAATTCATCAACTGTGCAAAATTGCAATATGAATCCGTTCACCAGCTGTGCAAAAACTGCCAAAAAAGTGCCAGTGCTCGCTGCCACAAAATTGAAATATATACTGTAAAGTTCATCAGGAATATGGTAGAATTGTTTGAAGTGAATCCAGAATGAGTAAATCACCAACTGTGCAAATGATGCATATAAAATGCTTGTAAAACTCCTCCACCAGTGTCGCAATCTGCTCACCTCATATACTAGTCAAGATAGCAGTGTTCCGCTCTGGGGATAGTGAAGATCACTGGCGTGATAGGACCACTGACTCAAATTCTTCTCTGGCTCTTCTTTCAGGGTCAGAAGGACCCCGATCCTCTTACCGAGTATGGATATGCAAAAGAAGGCGGCAGATTCTAGTGCTCTCTGTCTGTGTGTAATTTATTGTAAAAAAGACGTGGATGAACTTACAAATAAGGCACGATCAAGTAGCTGGGTGTAACTGGGTCCCACTGGTCTTTCATCTGCTGCATTAAGTTTCCTTGGCCAACCACTGCGACTATGCTCCTCAACGTTGCCCATTTCTTTGTGCTTCTTACAAAGAGCTTGAAGAGCACATCTTGAATCCCCAGTCTGCTTAGAAATCTTTGCCTGGGATAGACCTTGCTGATGCAGTATAACTACCTTGTGTCTTGTTGCTCAGTCTTGCCATGGTGTATGACCTGTGATATGAAACTGCCTTCCACAACCTCACCTTAGTAGCAGTTTGGCTGTTCCTCACCCAGTTTTAAGCCTCCTACACAGCTCTTTCTGTTTTGTTAATAATTGTGTTTCAACCTACATATGAAATTGATGATCATCAGCACCTGCTTGGTATAATTGGTTATTCATACGCCCGACTCTAATCCTACAAAATCACTGACTTTGTGAAAGTGTACAAAGTGTGCTAGTGTAAGAATTGATGCTGGTTTGAAGCCAATGGGTAATCACAACAATTATTGATTTGATTTAGATTTTTCTTCTGTTTTCTCACTTTTCATTTTGTAAATTGATAAAAACAAGCAAAATATATATTTTTGAAAGCATTCTTACTTTATAGCATTTCTCCACACCTGCCTAAAACTTTTGCACAGTACTGAATATACATCCCACTACACCTAGTAAACAAATGCCACATTCTTTACTTGCTATGCAGCCAGACAAGTAATCCTCCTAAAATGTAAACAAACCCCTAAAGTGAACTCCAAACACTTAACCCCACTCCCCACACACACACACACTGTGCCCCTAAAATGTAATCTTGACTTTTCTGTTAATCAAGTGTTGCTCTGCCTTTACTCACCTTCTGAGCCCTACTGTTGATCCTATAATGCAGTGGTTCTCAACTCCTGTCCTCAGGACCCAATAACAGGCCAGATTTTAAGTATTACCTTGGGGTGATGCAGACTAGAATACTGTAATCACTGAGCAGCAAATTATATCACCTGTGATGTATTTCAGTTACCCTGCAAACCTGGCCTGTTAGTGGGTCCCGAGAACAGGAGTTGAGAACCACTGCTATAATGTGAGTGGCTACCTCACAGAGCATAGAGGCCAGCTTTCTGTATCTCTCAAACAATGCCCCCCCCCCACCAGTATTTATTGAAAGTAGCTTATACTACATTATTTTTTTTTAATTCTGTTCTCAGTTGAATTTCCTCAGTTTGTGACCGGTTTACTTTAAAGTGATTGTAAAGGTTTTTATTCTTTTCAAATTACAAAAACGTTATACTTACCTGCTCATTGTAATGCTTTTGCACAGGGCAATGCTAATCCTTCTCTTCTGGGGTCCCCTGCACTCCTGGCTCCTCCTGGCTTCTGAGTGCCCTCATAGCATAGCACCCAACCAGGCTTAACGCTGAGCCGCACTGTGTGCGTCTGTTGACACACATAGTGTGGCTCAGCCCCATCCACGGTTCCCTCGTCTCTGGATTTGATTGACCGCTCCTGCTGCTCTCACTGTGTCCAGTGAGGAGGGAGCGAGCAGTGCCACTACTCTCAGGCACAGCGCTGAATTAGCATCAGGCTCAGGTAAATATTTAGGAAGGGCGGGGGGAGAGTAAAAGGTTATTTACCTTAAGGCTGGGTTCACACCATATTCGCATGCGGCTCCCACCAGGCATCCGGTGCATCCTGGTTCACCGTTTCAGGTCCGATTTTCAGCCAGAATTTTTGTCTGAATTCGGACCTGAAACGAACCAAAAGACGCACCGGGCTCCTGTGCAAATTTGCCCCATAGCCGCAGCGGAAAAATGTGAACCGGCTCCGTAGAGAGCCGGTCAAAATTTCCTGCTATTGCGGATTCGCAATGGTGTGAACCCAGCCTAATGCAGAGAATGCATTGAGTAAAAAAAAAAAAAAAAACACCTTTAGCCTTAACAAACATGCATAAAGCATGCATAATGTTATACCCCAAAATGGATTGCAGTAGACACAGAAAAGTTGCCCCATTTGCATTGCCTGTACTGGCATAGCTCACCCCATCAGACTCCATCTGTCTAAAGGGACATTTTCTATTATGAGTGACAGACAGGTGCACATCTTTGATCAACTGCACCTCCCTCTGGTTTACTTTAGGAGTATGGAGGTTTTAGCCTGGCCCCCTGGAAATCAACTTGGCTATAGGCTACTGCTTAGGTTGCACTGTGGATGATCTAGCTCTGGTTATACCTTTAAACAGGATCCTTTCTGTTGGCAAATGCAGTTTATTTTCTGGTTTCCCTGGATTTTACATTCTTTTATTCCATAGATCTTCCCCGTGTCCAAATGTGAAGCATGCTGATGAGTGGGGTGACCCTAGTAAGTGTGAAAGTGGAGATTCATGCCAGTACTGTCACACAAGAACAGAGCAGCAATTCCACCCTGAGGTAAAAGCTCCCCTCTCTTGCCCCTTTATTCAACTTTCATTCTGATTCTCACCACCATATGGGGGCTATGGCGTGTCATCAGTTCTCTAACATTTCTTTTCCCCTCTAGATTTACAAATCTACAAAGTGCAACGATATGCAACAGTCTGGCAGCTGTCCACGGGGGCCGTTTTGTGCCTTTGCACACGTTGAACGTAGGTTATTTTATCACACTTTAAAGTATATCTAAAGTAAAATAAAAATGTTTCTGATAGTGTGCAAGTGTTAGAACCCCTGTGAGGTTTTTATTGCTATAAGTGAGAGGCAGCACTGAACTTTTCAGATGGATGGTTTTAGACCCATATTTTTGTGGATTATGAGTTTTGTAGGGAGGATTTCCTGGGACAGCTCAAAATAAAAGCGCATGAGACTTGTATTGAATGAGGAATGCCATAATGAGTCTGAGTCTGAGATTTAGAATTGTGAGGGAACTTATTTTTATCATTTTGTATACTTAAAACAGCCATTTAATTTAGAGCACAGCTGTTGAGCTATATACCACTCAAGACCCTTGACACACATCCAGTGGTTCATAATCCAACGATTCCAGCTATACTCGTGAAGAAGGGGGGCACGCTAAATCAGGTTGGGTGTTTTTATGTTTGCAAAATTGGTAATAAAAAATAATTTCCCAAAGTTGGACATCTTGGATTCTGGCATTCCTCATTCATTGGATTTTTATTTCTGCCTGAGATCCTGCTATACCCACTATATTTGTCCTGGGCATCCTTTGTTTCTGGTACAGTAAAATGAAAAATAAAAATGTTGAACCTGGAACAGGAGATGAGGGGAAATCTTCCAATGGGGACACTTGTTCTGATGACAAGAAAGGATTTCCTCTATTTTCCTGTTGTGTCTCTGAGACATTCCACAGGCGAGAAATCTGACAGGGGTTCGAATAACTTCATACTCTATCCAAAACAAAAAAAATAAATGGCCATAGATACACTTTAACTGTCTCTTGCCCGACCTATAAACGAAGCAGGAGCCATCCCATCCTGGGTGGACATCATATGACATCCTCCCAGTCATGTGTTTTGCGAGGGCCCTAGGGGCTGTACTGCAGCACGATCTGTCATCTGCTGTGTTTCCCCCTGAATAAAGCGGGTAGCAGATCACTGGACCAGGCCTGTGCTGGTACCATGTGATCGCTGTGACCAATTACAGTGAACACATGACCGCTGTACACAATGAATGGCTTTAATTCGTAGCCATACATTGTGTAGTGTTGATCTATGTGATTGGTCACAGTGATCACATGGTACAGACAGGACTAATCACAGTGCATCTGTACCATGTGATAGCTATGGGCAATCACAGCTTTACAATAGTACACAATGTATGAATGGATTCCATTCAAAACATGATTGCTTATAACAATGATAACAATAGCAAAAGAAAAAAATCCTGATCACTTCTTCAGAGTAGTACAGTGTCACTATGGTAACACTGTGCTGCTTTGGTCACAATATGTAAAAAAAATTGTAAAAGAAAAAAAGTTAAAAAATTGAAAAAATATTTTCTTTTTTTTATTTGCAAAATTATAGAAAAACATTTGTTTCCCCAAAAATTACAGTCTTTTTTTCGTTTCTAATTTTTTTGCTTTCTTAATAGTATTATAATGTTCTTGTTATAGAGTCTCTTCTGTGTGATGACTTACAATCTTCTTCAGCTGTGTCAAGCCCCACACAAACTGGACCTATTATGTATATGCCTTGGACCATTGTCCTTTCACACCCCTTCCAATACTTTTACCTTAATCTTGACGTTTTTTTTTGTTTTTGTTTTTCCTGTATCTTCTTATAAAGATAATTTTTTATCCTTTTATTTCACGTTGTTGTATGCGACGACTTCAGACCACGTACCCCCGACCTACCCGAGTGTCCTTGTCTCAGAGGTCGTCGGCTTCCGTATATGTATTATCCAGGTCAAACACACCCCGAACTGTGTCGACTTCTTCTAACATTCAGTAGTGTGTCTTCTCTGAGATATTGTTCTTGTAATATTATGATAATTCTTTCGTTTTTTTAATCTTTGCTTTTTTTCTGACATTAAAAACCCCTTTGTTTACAAAAAGATATTAAAACGTTTATTTTTTTTCTTTTATAAAAAAGTTAAAAAATTGAAAAAAAGAAAATGTTAAAAAAAATGTATAACACTGGTTTCGTCGTGTCACAATGGTATCACTGTGACATGATGAGACTTCTTCACTAGTCCTAAAAAAAGAAAACGATAACAATAGTAACAATATTCGTTAGTACAAAACTTACCTTAGGTAAGTATGTAACACATGATAACATTTCGACACTAACGGGTATCGATAGTGTACCATGTCTACGTGACACTAACCAG
>BLSH010383449.1:1416027-1429367 GCA_018402905.1 Glandirana rugosa | reverse complement strand
TTCCATTCCGGCCTGATTAGCGGCGAAAGGATAGGCTAGCGGTGGAAGGGTGTTTTATAATTCGTGGTCGGCGGTGACCTAATGTCACAAGTCTTCCAGATTTCGACCGTTTTGTCCCAATCAAAAAAAGTAAGTTGGCCGCTCGTGTATATGTATACTCAACCTACCTCCTTAGGGGGGACGACTCTATTACAGAAGACTATGGTCGTGGGTGGTAACAGTCTTATGGAGCTAGTCGTCGACGTCGGCGACTAGCTGCCTTTTAATGGGTTGTATAGGGAAACTGTCTTCTTCAGACCTTCTGAACACTGTAATCCAGTGGCGGCTGGTGCTTAATATTTTGTGGGAAGGTGGCGATCGGATAGGAAAGCGGCGATTAGTCCGGCCTTACCTTAGGAGGCTGCTCCCTGCAGCCTGTCGAGGGAAGAGCCAGGGCCATTGCTTCTCCTTTTGGCCGAACAGGAAGTGGGTCCTGAGACCCGATTTGGCTCCGAGTCCTAAGACTTCCTGACTGGCCAGGAGGAGAAGCAGGAAAACATTAGCAAACATTAATTTGCTAATGTCACACAACTGGGTGGGTTCAGGGCGCAGTGCTCTGCGCCCCAAGCCCACCCTTTTTTGAAGCCAATTAGAGCCTCAGGCTCTAATCATGTGCTTAAAAAAAAACCCCATTGAAATCCATGCGTCCGGCACCTTGCATGTAGATTTGTGGCCGGGCGCATGGATTAGAGGGGCGGCACCCCTAATGGAGTGGCCGCCCCTGCTGTAATCTAACAAACCTTGTCTTACACGCACCCTACCGTGTGAGGACATTTTTGGTGAGGGGTGGCTGTTATTTGGCTCTACCAGCACAGAACCCTGCAGAGTGACAGGGGGAATCAGAAGAACTACGAAGAGATAGAAGAGACCTCGATTATCACCAGAGAAAGCTAACTGGCTTTCAGGAAAAAAAATGTGTTTGGAGATTAGAGAGTCATATTGAAGGGCTTGTGTATACATGCAACAGAATCCAAAACAAGTCAGATTTGAGTTGGTTTGGTTTGACTATTTCTTCCCAAAAGAGTTGCATTGAACCTCATTCATGTTTCTTTTGCATTCACATGCAAATGCCCCAAAATTGCAAACAAAAGAACCCTAAAACTATTTGAAAACTAGAGAGGCTGGAGGTAAGTATACCTAGTCTTGGTAAAAAATATGCATCACTGTAGCCTATCAGTGCCCATCAGTGCAGCCTCATCAGCACACATCAGTGAAGAAGAAAAATACTTATTTGCAAAATTTTCTAACAGGTAATTGTTTTCAAATTTTTTAGTTTTTTTTTCATTTGTTTAATCAACCCAATGGTGATTAAATACAACCAAAAGAAAGCTCTTTCTGTCTAAAAAAAAGATAAAAATGTCTTATAGGTACAGTGTTCCATGACCACGCAATTGTCATTCAAAGTGTGACAGCACTAAGAGCTGAGAATTGGCCTGGGCAGGAAGGGGGTGAAAGTGCCGGTATTGAAGTGGTAAATCATACATCACAGGACAGCAGGGACCAGTCAACCTTCCATCCATGTGTGGCTTGCCCTATTCAACAAAAGTCCATTGTTAGATCAACTTCTGGACAAGTTGGAAATCTTTTCTCGAACAGTGGCTGCAGCCGCTGATCAGTGTATTTTGACAGCCACAGGAGTTGCTTTCAGAATACAATGAACTGGCGGGCAGAGTTCCTCCACCCCCCTCATTTGTGTTGATAAAAGAATCTGTTGATTTTTTTATTTAGCCCCCTGGTTGATCAAGGAAGAAAAAAAAAAGGCACCGTCTATGGCCAGCTTTGGTCTATTGGGTTATGCTCCGCTTCCAGGTGATTGGACACTGAAAGATAGAAAAATTTGATGCTACCAACATAACTCCTACACCCAGCATTGCCTTAATTTTTTCTAGTGTCTATTGGTGATTGCCCTGTCTCTCTCTGCTAAAAGAATCTTTCTGCTCAAATGCACAGAATTCTGCTACAACTGCATTTATCTGCTGAGACTTGGAGATCTATAGTAATAGCATGTTCCCTATGAATGGCTATATCCCAAAGGGGGTGTACCCAAACCCTAGTGAGAGGAACGCGTAAGGCCTGTAAGCTGCCACTGTCACTGAATCCTGGGTGTGGCTCTCACCTTGGCAGGTGGTTGCATTGAGCAAGCTTGCTGGCAGGGTGGTGTACGGGTCCATGGCAGTGGTCTGTTGAGGCAGAGCCCAGTTTCTGAACATCATATGGGGGTATGCCTAACTAAGATGGGGTTGAGATTGAACTGGCTTTGCTAAATGTACTGAATAAGTGTGTCTTTTGTGGGGGTACATAGTGCTGTCCTCTGCCTCTGGAAGTTTAGGTGATTCAGGTGTAGTTGGTAGTTACCCTGCTGCACCTGTGAGCTGCAATATCCCAGTTTGGTAGGCACTGTTGGAAGATTTTTGTGCTAACCATTTGTTGGAGCTGAGAGCACATGTGACCACCCAGCTTATGTCACAGGAGTGTGCCAATTTCTCTCCATGTTGTCCAGTGCATAGGCACAACCAGCTACTCATCATGTGCAAGCCGGCTGCAACTCTGAGCAGGTACTGCCCACCCGCCTGTTCTACTGACACGGCTGGGAGAACACACTGCACATGTGCAGGTGTCATTTTGAGTATTGCACCCCTTGCAGGTACTGCAGCACTAATGGGTCTAGCACTAGGGGGATCAAGACCAATAGGACTAAATTCCCTTATTTCAGGAGACAGTCTTCAATTCAAAAGTCATTTATGGGGTAACAAACTGGCTCTGGCTGTCAGGCAACATCAGGTTTTTTTATTTTTTTTATTTTTTAGGGACCCTCGTGTCTTAGGAGGGATTCTCAGTTGCCTTTTCCTCTGTGTTTAAACTGGCAGATATCTAGGTCTAGTAGCTACTTTGTGACCTTGTCGTAGCACCCTTTCTTGGGTTGGAATAGGAGGAAGTGGAGGAGGAAGGAGCCAAGGAAGCAGGCTCCTCCCAGGTAGACAAATCCTCTAAAACGTATGCCCAGACCTCTAATATCTCTCGTTCCCAAAAATCCACAGTGAGTTTTCTCAGAGGTGGTAGAACTTGAAATTGTCACTACAGGAACCTTCAGGGCATAAGCTGACAGAGATAGGGTCTTGGAAAGTGCCCAAACCAACCAACTCTTTTAAATTGCATCCTTAAAGAGGATCTGTACAAGGACTGGGCCCCTTGCAGTTCACACTGTACAAATGTACAGTCTGTTGTGTTTACGGTCCCTTTGGACAAATAAGTTGAGTCCCTGTTTACAGTGTCCTTTTGCATGACTAGCGTGGCATTGCATCTATGGGGGTTTGTCAGGCTTTGCTGGTATTGACAAAGTTCATGGTGAAAAAAGCACTCTTTTACCTCTAAAGAAGTGGCAGAAGCCTTTGCATCTTCATCTGGAACCAAGAAGATTTCCTCTTGTTCTTTTTAGAACTAAAGGGTGAAACAGAAAGTCCTAGAGTCGTCAAGTCTGACAACAAACCTTCCAACTGAAGTCCTCCCCACCCCCACTTCTGCAATCAGGGGGATGTTTTGTGGCCTTCACCACCATATGAACCCGAGAAATCTTCAGTGTCTCAGTCCAAAACGTTGAGTCCAAAAGCTACAAGCTGGAGTTTCCTGTATTTTCTCCCTCTATGCTTCATTTTGTCAAATGTGCCTACTTTTCCGAACAAAAACACAGCTGTTGCTGTTGTGGTCCAGGGGGTCATTTCCCCTGCTCCAGAACCAGAAAGGTTTCACGGTTACTGTTCCAATCTGTTCATGGTGTCCAAGCCAAATGGCTCAGTCATGCAGCCCATTCTGGACCTGAAGTGCTTAAAAATTTGTTTTACTGGTTTGACGTTCTATATGGAATCTGTGTGGTCATTGGTTGCTTCTATCCATCCAGGAGATCCTACTGGCCTCAGTGGACATCATCAGTGCTACCTGTGCTTTGCGGTGCAGAAAAACATTTTAAGTTTGTGGTTCTGCCTTTTAGCCTAGTCATTGCACTGTAAATATTTACAAAGGTGTTGACCCCGGTTTTGGCTCTTCTACAAGCCGGGAGATCCCCATTCTGAGGTATCTGGATGATCTCTCGCAGGAGCAATCCAGAGGTGGCCTCAAGGCCATGAAACAGTGCAAGTCCTGCAGGACTTCAGCTGGGTGCTCAATGTCAAGAAGTCAGCCCTGAAGCCACTGCACCACCTGGAATATCTGGGTCTCATTTTGGATATCACCCTGGTATGAGGTTTCCTTCCCCAGGAAAAGCTTAAGACTCTTCGTCTATGCATGAGGGTGCTGGAGTTGATGATAACTTTCTTCCAGGCAGTCCTATTTCAGGCATTTTTATTTAGGACTGTTACAAGCATCCAGACATCCTGGTTTTGTCAGATTGGCAGTTTAAGCCCTATTCCTTACAGACTGGGATCCTGTTGTCTCTCTGATTCCCATTTTGCTGAAGACCAGAATGCCTTCTTCTCGTAGGGTTTACCACTGTGCTTGGAAAGCATACTTTGCTTGGCGTGAAAAGGGAAAGCAGAATTCATGGACATGCTGTACTCAGTGGCGCAGGTTTTATCCTTCCTTTAGTCATTACTACACAAATCCTAAGTCCTGAGGACTATAAAAGGTCAGGTTTCTGAATTGGCAGTGCTGTTTCAGAGATTGGTAGCTTACCATTCCTTGGCTAGACTGTACAAGGAGTGGCTCACACTGTTCCTATAGTACACTTTCTGCTAACCTCTTGGGACCTCAGTCTCATGTTGTCAGCCCTTCAGAGTCCACCAATTAAACTTGTTTGGGATATTTCTTTCCCTCTCCTGTCATGCAAGGTTGCTGTTCCCTTGGCATTACCTTAATTAGTAGGGTGTCTGAGTTTGAGACTCTCCTGTAAGATATCTCTCCTTATACTTTACGAGGACAAGGTTGTTTTGAGACCACAAAACTCCTTCCTGCCTAAGATGGCCTTGGTGTTTCATTTAAATCAGGACATAGTGTTGCTTTCTTTTTGCCCAGCCCCAAAATATCCTAAGGAGAATGCTCTACACTGCCTATATGTGATTAGGGTTGTGCAAGTCTACCTCACAGCCATTACCTCAATTCATCAATTTGATGCCTTGTTCATGTTGGCTGAAGACTTCTGGAAGAGACAGAGTGTCTCTCAAGCCACAATTGATAGGTGGATTTCACAAATCATCCTTCATTTCCCGTGAAAAGCCACTCCACCAGAAGTTTTGGTGCTTTGTGGGCTTTTCAACATCAGGTTTCCTTTATCTGTAAGGCAGCCACCTGTTCTTCTGCTCATACATGTAATACATTATACCACATTGATGTTCAGGCCACAGTGGGCACTGGCCTCAGTCAGAAAGTCCTACCGGCACACCTGTAGGGACCTTCTCCATTAATCTTCTTCTTGCTCTATTAAAAGATTGCTTTAGGATGTCCCAATAATCTTAAGAATACATTTTCCTGTATCCTGTGATATGAGTTTAAGAAAATTTGATTTTTTTTACTTACCTGTAAAATCCCTTTCCTGGAGTACAGCACAGGACACCGGTTCCACCCCTCTGGCTTTGCTATTTGCCAATGTCCAATCACCTGGAGTTGGAGCATAATCCAATAGCCCAAGAATTCACTCTCCTGTGTCATGTGATGTATTCCGAGAAAGAAGAATTGTTACAGCTAAACTAATACCTTTTCACTTACCGGATCCTGTGTTCCTATAGGCTCCCTCCAGGCTGTAAGACCTGTCCCCACAGGCTGTTCTCCCCAATGCCCCAGCAGTCAGATGCCGTCTGACATCATCAAGGCCAAATCAGAGCCCATATCCCTTCATCAGACATGAGGACACCAAGGGGCAGTCCACTGCTGGGGCATAGGGGAATAGAGGAGAGCTTCAGGAAAGCAGAGGATAAGGCAAGTAGAAGTGCTTTTAGCTGCTCCCTAGGCCTCAACAAACATCTAACCCTTGCAGTGTGGAAGCAGCCCCATCTTTCCCAGAGATAAGCTTGAAAACATTTTTTGTGTTTAATTTACCTTGCTTAGCTAAAATATTAGATCATTATTGGTGTATAAAATTCACATTGAAAAAAAACACAATGTGTAAATTTGCTTGCATTTCATTTGTAATTATAACCATAAAAATACAGAAAGGAGCACCATACCAAAATTGGATAAAAGAGTCCAAGATGATTTTAATTGTTGATAAAAAAAATCATATAAGAACATCCACCGCGATTTGGGGCAACATCCCTCCCCCCTTCATCAGGAAACAGTGACTTCACAGATCTATATTAGAATCAGTAATTAACTCTCCTCATAGAGGAATAACCCGACAGCAGCTCTGAGCAGCACTCCTCAGCAACTGCTTTCAGGCTGTTCCTTTCTGAGGAAATATCATACTGGTTCTGGTATAGATCTGTGAAGACACTGGTTTCTCTGATTCCATCCAAGTTTTATCCTGTGTTGAGCCCTGATGAAAGGGAAATGGTGTTGCCCCCAAATGCGTTGGCTGTTTTTACATGACTTGTTTTATCGACAATTAAAATGTTGAACTCTTTTCTGTATTTTTATGGTTTGAGTCACTGTTGGGTACCCATCGAGGGGAGCCGTCTCACCAGATATATTGAGCTTGGTTGAAGTTTTTCTTTCATCTGACTATACTTGCAGGTCTGAAGGTTCCCTGCACCTCTTCATTAATATGCTGTTCTGGAGCGCATTATACTTGTGTTTGTTTTACCGATGCTCCTATGCTTCCTCATAGCGGATAGAGTTTGTAATTTTGATTGTAATTCTTCCATCTTGGCAGGTATGGGGTAAAATGAGCCACCTTCCCACCAGTCCAACACCAGCATCAGTAAGTAGGACTATATTTATTCCTTACAGTGTAAAATTGTGTAATCTGTGATGAGGCTATACTTAAAGTGGTTGTGAAGGCAGAAGGTTTTTTTATCTGAATGCTTTCTACCTGAGGTCTCTCTCTGTCCAGCAATGTCCACTAGTGTCTCAGCCATCCGAGATTCTCCCTCCTGATTGGCTGAGACACAGCAGCGGTGCCATTGGCTGCCACTGCTGTCCATCAAAGTCAGCTAGCCAATCAGGGGAGATAGGGGGTGGGGCTGGGTCTGGTTCCGTGTCTGTATGGACACAGGGAGCTGTGACTCAGCTTGGGTGCCCCCATAGCAAGCTGCTTGCTGTAGGGGCACTGAACAGGAGGGAGGGGCCAGGATCACAGAAGAGGGACCCAAGAAGAGGAGGATCCGGGCTGCTCTGTGCAAATCCACTGCAACAGAGCAGGTAGGTATTATATGTTTGTTATTTTTATAGGAAAAAAATGAGACTTTACAATCACTTTAAGAAAGTCAAGTCTTTATTGCATTCTACTTTCATTTTTATCATTGTTGTTCATAATGTAGTTTTATATTATATAGCTTTAGATAGTGGCAACATTTTGTGCACCATTTTACGAAGTAAAGGGATATAGTACAGTTACAAAACATCTCAGTACAAAAGGATTAGGGGGCCTTTAAAGAGGAACTTTACTCTGCAGATTGACCTGTGTAGGGGGCTGTTTATTGTGTTTTTTAAGTTATTTTCTAGCTGTCCTAGCCTAGGCCAGAATGGTGTGTCCTGCTCCCATGGCATCCTGGAATATCCCCATAACTTAACCCTGGAGGCTACAAAATGGCCAGGGGCAAAGCTGCCACTCTATTGGGGATCAGGCTGCCTGAACCCGGTAGAGGCAGCTGGCTGATGAGGACCAAGATGGCAGCGTGGGACACAAGCTGTAACACCCAGACAACAAATGACTGCAGTACAATGCTAAATCTACTGGGCAAGTTGAGTATGTTTTCTTTCTGAGAAAGCAGCATAGCTGGTAGGAAGGGGTTGGAGGCGGGGGCATCGAGTTAAGTTCCTCTTTAATGAGGGTTGCTTGCTGTTGCCAGACCATTGATTTTAACAACTTCACAATTAATTAATATGTGCGTTTAACATATTTCATGCATGTTACCTGTAAATGTCCTCCTTGTGTAGACATCTTGGGTGCGATGACAGTAGCCCCAGCAGACTCAGAGTTGTCAGTCAACAGACACTATAGTATTAGCTGCTTTGCTCCTCTCTTGACAGCCACATAAAACTTTTGGTATGGGGGTGGGAGTAGGACAAAGAATTTAGGTCATCACAGACAGTAATTATATACTCCCAGAAGAGAATGCTTTGACATGGCAGGAAAGAGGAAGAACTCTTCCTGGAGTGGTTGAATTCTGTAGCAAGTGCAAAGGTGCATTTCAAGTTATTAAAAATTGTTATGGAAAGGAAACGCTGCAAATATTTTTTGCTGGTGACGGGTTCTCTTGAAGCAGTCTTAACAAAGACAATAATGATGGTCCTTGCTGTTTGCATAACAAGTTAATAATGCCAGCTGTCATTTCTCTATCCTGACCAATTCTCATTTTTCAAAAAAAAAAAAAGGAAGAAATCATACTGAGCACATGTTGCTTAGCAATTGAACTAGCTAAAAAATGTGACTCTGGTTCTAAAGACAAGACATTTTTTACCTTAAATGAGTAAAGTCTCATGGTCCTTCACCTTAATGCATCCTATGCATTAAGGTGAAAAACCTTCGGTGCTGCAGCTGCCCCCTTTTTTCTTACCTGAACCCGATGGTTCCAGCGACAAGCACAAGCCCAGCAGCTCCAGCTGCTGTCTCGGGTCCTCATTGGATAGATTGTTAGCAGCAGGAGCCATTGGCTCCCGCTGCTGTCAATCAAATCCAATGACACAGGAACCATGGGTGGGGCCGAGTCCTGGTGTCTATGTCAATGGACCCAGCAGCAGGACTTGGGAGCTCACCTGCACAGGTGGCCCCATGGAAATCGTCTCTCAGTGGGGGGCACCCAATGAAAAGGAGTGGTCAGGAGCGCCGCTGGGGGACCCCAAAAAAGGAGGATCGGGGCCGCTCTGTACAAAACCCTTGCACAGAGCAGGTAATTATGACATGTTTTTTATTTAAAAAAAACAAACCTTTACAATCACTTTAATGCATTCCCTGTGTTAGGGTAAAAAGTGTCTCAGTAAGTGTATCGTCCCCTCACCTCCATATATACTCTCCCGAGTACTGTATTGATCCAGCGCTGTGCCCGTCTGCAGCCAGTGCTGCCCTCTCTTCCTCTTCACACAGGCACAGAGGCAGCAGCAGAAGCCATTGGCTCCCACTGCTGTCAATTAAATTCTGTGGGGGGGAGGGGATTGGGTCAAGCCATGCTATGTGTGTCTATAGACGAACACAGCCTGGATTGGGAGCAAGTCCACAGGTCTGCCTCCATAGAAGGTTGGCGCATAATAAAGAGGAGGAGCCTAGAGTGCTGGTGGGGGACCCCAGAAGAGAAGGATCAAGGCCGCTCTGTTCAGTACCAGAGCAGGTAAGTGTAACACGTTTATTATTTAAAAAAAACCTTTACAATCACTTTAACCCCTACAGATCCGCGCTATTGCCGAAGTACAGCTCCATCGCGGATCTGAATTTCCGGGACAACGGCCCCTGTGCGCGCTCCCGGAACGCACTCACAGGCGGCAGTGGCGCGCGCGCGTGGCTGCCGCACACTGCATGGGCGTGCCCACGGATCGGGCGGACTCAATGTCCGCTCGTGACCCGCGATCGCCTGTCAGAGCTGCAGAACGGGGAACCGCCGATGTAAACACGGCGGTTCTCCATTCTGTGAAGGGGGACATAGCAGATCTACTGATCCCTGTGATTGGGATCAGTGAGCTCTGTTATGTACCCCCACACAGTTAGAACACAATGAGGGAACACAGCTAACCCCTTCACTGCCCCCTTAGTGTTAACCCCTTCACTGCCAATAACATTTATACAGTAATCAGTGGACATTTAAATTTCTGATCGCTGTAAAAGTGTCAAAAATGTCCGACATGTCCGCCCCAATATCAAAGTCCCAATAAAAATTGCAGAACTATTACTAGTACAAAAATAAAAAATAAATAAAAACGCCATAAATCAGTTCCCATAGTTTGTAGACAGGACAACTTTTGCACAAACCAATCAATATACACCTATTGCGATTTTTTTTTTTTACCAAAAATATGTAGAAGAATATATATCGGCCAAACCCGATAATTTTTTTTTTATATACTTTTTTTTGGATTTGTATTATACCAAAAAGTAAAAAATATTGTTCTTTTTTCAAAATTGTCGCTCTTTGTTTATAGCGCAAAAAATAAAAACCGCAGAGGTGATCAAATACCACCAAAAGAAAGCTATATTTGTGGGAAAAAAAATTATAAAAATTTTGTTTGGGTACTACGTCGCACGACTGCGCAATTGTCATTTAAAATGCAACAGCGCTGAAAGCCGAAAATTGGTTTGGGCAGGAGGGGGGTTTAAGTGCCCAGTAAGCAAGTGGTTAAAGCACAGCCCTCTTCCTAAATGCACATGATAGCCCTGTCCTTTTCTGGAACTGTCCCATTATAGTCTGTGCTGGCCCAGCTCCTCTGTCCCTCTACATAGCTGGGACTGCTGAGCTTATGTCCAGAAGCAGTTTTAGAATGTTTGGATGTCTACACTAGGGAGGCTTTTGCAGGTATATAACGTTGATAAAAAATGTTCACTGTTCATATGAGATTTTTTGTTAAAATCTATGGTCTGATGACAGGGTCTCTTTAATGAGTCACTGACCCAAAATTATGTAGTCCAACAGCTCCATCCTGACGCTTGGTTAGTGACTCACTGACTCACTCACTAAGAAAGGTAACCCTAGGACCAGCCCTTTGAACAACAAGTCAGCAATGGCTGCTCCAGTATTACTCGCTTGACAAGTTCCCATAAGATGCTGTGACATCGTTCTCATTTTGAATAGCAGGTTAAAAAAGCCTTGCTGTTGTCTGACAGATACTATGTGCCAGCATAGGAAGCCCAACTCATCGTTGCGGCTCTCCCCCGGGATCCCTTGGGAAGCCACAGAACCTGGATAGCCTTGGTTTTCATGGTGACCTCTCAGGCAGCTACAAAAAAGCCCCAGGGTGTGAGAGGGAAGACTCCACAGGGACAGATTATCTTAAGAACTTTAAAAGCCAGGTCAGTATATTTGGTAACTGTCTTTCTCATTATGGGACCCTGTCTGTTGTCCCTGCACTCTCTCTTCTGTTGTGCATTGTGCCTGCATTGGCCCATTTATGTGCAGTAGCTTTTTCTAGAACTGTGTGCCTCAGCAGTATTAAACCGATAGCTCTGTCACCTCACATTCTCACTATTTGTTTTGCCAAGGCAAAATTAAAACCGCATCCGATGGAGCACAGAAGTCAAGATCAATCCCTTCTACAGTCAAAGCAGGTAAAGCAGGAAATTGGGTTTCTTTTTTAGTAATAGTAGTAGTCTATGTGTATATAAGTAAGATTTCTCAGCAATATCTTTTACTGAACAGTTTAACATACCAGATTTTATTATATAGATATATATTAATGACATAGTTACATTAACACATTCTGCACCTCCTGGTATAATATTACTGCTTTTTAGACTATTTACGAGAAACCATAGTAAGGGCTGTGAACAAATATGGTATGCTAATAACAAAATCATTGACAGAGTCATTTAGAATGCATCTAGCTTTAGAGAGGGAAGTAAGTCTGTATTAGTAGCTTTTAAATGAAACCTCTTATTAAAAGTTATGGAGTTGTTTCTTGTACATCACTGAATTCCTTATCACGGGATTCTCTGTGACACGTTGTGACATTTTTCACCGGCCTCTAGGTGGCACTGTGTACTGATCACTGTGCTGATAGCAAAATATAAAATTGTAGACAGGGGTTTCTCAAGCAGGGTTCCTCCCGAGGTTGCTAGTAGTTCCTTGAGCAGTGAGAAATGTCTGCCTAGTTAACTAGTTAAGCCGCGGCTCTGTCCCTCAGAAGTTCGGCCCCCCCCTCCTCCTTCCTCCGCCACCAGGCCAATTAGAAAGTGCAGCACGCTTCGCGCATGCGCAGTAGGGAACTGTCTGAAGTCGAAAGGCTTCACTGCCAGTTTCCCTTAGTGGAGATGGTGGCGGCAACAGCCAATCCGAAGATCAGCTGGGGTGCCAACATCGCGGGCTCCCTGGACAGGTAAGTGCCCTAATATGAAAAGTCAGCAGCTACAGTATTTGTAGCTGCTGACTTTTAATTTTTTTTTCCCCAGGCTGAAACACCTCTTTAAGTTACCATTGAAAACATTGATCCTTTTAACTGTCTGTAAGGGGGGGAATTCCTCCCAGTGACCACAAGAGTAAAGCGCATTCTTCCCAGTGACCATCACACTAATGTATCATGAGTTATAGGGAGTTCCCTGATGATGGAAAGTTATTTCAAGAGTTCCTCTGTTTTGAAAAGGTTGAGAAAGGCTGCTGTAGACTGTAGGTCAAACATTTCAGTTCTACATTATCTGGATGACCTATATTGCAAACGTAATCTACTTGTGTCAGTGGGTAAAGTAAACCCGTGCTGAGAGATAGGGAGGTTACCATCACTGGTCTGTTTTGAAAATGCTAGTTGCCTGGCTGACACATTAGTCTAACGGCTGTCACTTTGCCTGGTCATGTCAAATTGACAGTATTTGTATAAAGCTGCTCCAGCACCTCGTCCCTCCCTTAGCCCACTGAAACTCACCTCTCAAGTGTTCCCCTGCCAATACGTCTTCCAATAGAGCTAAGGCAAAGTATCAGGTGCTCCTAGGTATGGAAGAGCATGTGACCTTCTCCCATAATGCAATGCCCTGGGTTAGTGTCTAAACGCTAGTCCCTTGCACTGTCACATTACACCAGCCGACACCAAGTATTTTGGTAGCAGCTGCAATGGAGAAAAGAGATGACAAGGAAACACTGAAGATAAAAGTATCAATGGGTTAATTGTCAGTGGTGCACATTACACAGACACTATGGGGTTTATTTACTGAAGGCAAATAGATTGAGCACCTTGCAAAGTGCAGTTGCTCCAGAGCTTAGTAAATGAGGTAGGAGTAAATGATTCGAGACCTCGTTGACGTGAAACGTTCCACGAGTTAGATAAACGGAAGTCATTTATTTGGGGTATCACAGACACATTACACGTGGTGACTGTTAATTGGGTAACTATGAAAATAGAAGTCACAAAGGAACAGTAGAGAAAAGAGGTAACGTCGACGATGGTTTTATGAACCACAGCCGACCACATTACACTGTCACGTTCCCTGATCGCAAATCTGTGATTGGGTCCCGTAACGTAATACCCTCTTCCAGTGTACGAGAAGGTATGGATCCTCGTGGACTATGAAACGGAATCGAGATAAC
>BLSH010383449.1:1363624-1375265 GCA_018402905.1 Glandirana rugosa | reverse complement strand
GACGTCTCGGGAGTGATGTCGGTCCCTCTCGTTTCGTTAGAAGAATCCCACACTACCCTCGCCTGTGTTACTTCCTTCTTGTTACAGGAGTAATTACACTTTTCTCCTTTGGTGAAAGCCATCTTTGCTTCCCCTTCCAGCGTCGTGGCGGAATAGGGGCACATCCTGGTTATCCCTCTGGATGTGTTGTTTCGATGGTTAAGTCTGTAGGCGGACCGCCTACATTACCGGTGGTTTTTCCGGTGGAAAACACTGTCGTCAACATTCCCTTATAGGGACTAGAAGAGTATTCCGCCGAAGACTTGGTACTTTCGGTAGTGCAGAAGCCGCCTTATGAGAAGATCAGGGATATTCCCTTACAACTGCTGTCACAAAAGGTGGCCTTTTTGGTGGCCATTACATCCGCCAGGCGGATGTCTGAATTGGTAGCTTTGTTGTGTAGGTCTCCCTATTGGTCCTACACGGGGATAAGGCGGTGCTGCGACCTTCCCCTTCGTTTCTACCGAAAGTGGTTTCCTCTTTTCACATTAATGAGGACATTGTTCTTCCTTCATTGTGTCCGCTCCCATCACACCCTAAGAAGATTGCTTTGCTCTCCCTGGCTGTAGTGAGGGCTCTGCAGGTGTATTGAGAGTACACCTGTTTCGGAGGTCGGATGCGCTGTTGGTACTGACGGAAGGCCCGCGCAAAGGTTTGGCGGCCTCGTCGGCGACTGTCTCCTGTCGGATCAGACAGACTGTGACCCGTGTGTATGCTGTTCGGGGCCAAGAGTCCCCTTTTCTGGTCACGGCTCTTTCCACCAGGGCAATTAGTACTTCCTGGGCCTTCAGACACCAAGCATCTGTGTCTCAGGTGTGCAAGGTGGCTACTTGGGCCTCGGTGCACACTTTTGTTAAGTTTTACAAAGTTGATGTGTCAGCATCCACGGATGCTGCGTTTGGCCGCAAAGTTTTACAGGCGGCGGTGTAGGCGCGCCTGGCGCCTTCCGAGGAATCCTGTTGGGTACAGTTGTCATTGTTTACCCACCCCTCTTTATATGACACTGCTTTGGGATGTCCCCATATGTCATGATTAGAGGCTGCGTCTGTCAATGAACGTAAGAGAAAATAGGATTTTATTAAGAACTTACCGTAAAATCCTTTTCTCTGAGTTCATTGACATGCTCAGCACCCACCCCTCTTTGTGATGTTTGTACGGCTTGTTACGAACTGATGTGCTCTGCAGGGCTGAGGGGTTGTATGCTGAGTAAGGACAGCCCCCTGGGAGGTGCGAGCTTTTCTTTGTCTGAACTTTCGTTCTGCCTAGTTTACTCCTGGTAAGTTGTGCATAAACCCCATATGTCATGATTATAGGCTGCGTCTGTCAATGAACTCAGAGAAAAGGATTTTACAGTAAGTTCTTAATAAAATCCTATTTTTTCTTGTTTCAGCAGTTGGAGGGGAGTCTGGGTTTACACTGTGTGAGAGCTAAATGGAGGAAAGGCACACACCCACTCCACATAGGCAGAGGAACGAAGAAACTTGCAGAGCTGTACTGTGAATAGACAAGCTCTCTGCTTATCTATCTCTAAGTTTCCTCCCTGACACAACTTTCCAGCTGCTTTTATCTCCTGTGTCGGAGAACTTTGCAGAAGTTATCATGCTGATAATAGAGGAAATGAGCAGCAGAAAGACACGGCACTTAGTGCTTTGGAGAAAGATAAGTAAACACTACAGATATATGTGCCCAGGTCAGATTTCATGAATGGGGTTTACAACCACTTTAAGTGTTACTAAGAGTACAAAATTACTATAACTGACCTAAAGCAGAACTAAAGTTTTTCACTATGAGCAGGCATGTTTTTTATTGCAGAAGAGCCAGTTTCTGCAATAAAATACACCTACCTGCCTGTTCGCAGCCTCCCCCAGCATGTAAACTGAGCTGTGCATGCACACCTCAGCTTACAGCGACTAGCCCAGTCCCTGTGTGCCAGAATGACTGACTTCCTCTTATGCATGCGCAGGAGTGACATCATCCCATGCTGGCCAATGAAGATGATAGAAAACTGGCACAGAGGAAAAGGTGCTGGCAAGGGACAGGGACCGTTTGAGGGAAGGTGAGTATAAGCTGCCTTTAGTGAACATACAGTATCTCACAAAAGTAAGTACACCCCTCACATTTTTGTAAATATTTTATTATATCTTTTCATGTGACAACACTGAAGAAATGACACTTTGCTACAATGTGAAATAGTGAGTGTATAGCTTGTATAACAGTGTAAATGTGCTGTCCCCTCAAAATAACTCAACACACAGCCATTAATATCTAAACCGCTGGCAACAACGGTGAGTATGCCCCTAAGTGAAAATGTCCAAATTGGGCCCAAAGTGTCAATATTTTGTGTGGCCACCATTATTTTCCAGCCCTGCCTTAACCCTCTTGGGCATGAAGTTCACCAGAGCTTCACAGGTTGCCATTGGAGTTCTCTTCCACTCCTCCATGATGACATCACAGAGCTGGTGGATGTTAGAGACTTTGCGCTCCTCCACCTTCCGTTTGAGGATGCCCCACAGATGCTCAATAGGGTTTAGGTCTGGAGACTTGCTTGGCCAGTCCATCACCTTTACCCTCAGCTTCTTTAGCAAGGCAGTGTTCATCTTGGAGGTGTGTTCTGGGTCATTATCATAGAATACTGCCCTGTGGCCCAGTCTCTGAAGGGAGGGGATCATGCTCTGCTTCAGTATGTCACAGTACATGTTGGCATTCATGGTTTCCTCAATGAACTGTAGCTCCCCAGTGCCGGCAGCACTCATGCAGCCCCAGACCATGGCACTCCCACCACCATGCTTGACTCTAGGCAAGACACACTTGTCTTTGTACTCCTCACCTGATTGCCGCCACATATGCTTGACACCATCTGAACCAAATAGGTTTATCTTGGTCTCATCAGACCACAGGACATGGTTTCAGTAATCCATGCCCTTAGTACAGGCAACTGGAGAATGGGAAGGAAATCCCAATATAAGTAATCCCCCTGGACTTTAAGGGCAGGTGTGATGGTCAAGGTAGTTACAGAGAAAATAAGATAAGAGTATAAAATTATATATTTTATTGATACAAAAGTGGATAAAAGGCAAAGTGAGCGAAAAAATTGATACGTATTCGTCACTTTACAAAAGTAAAGTCAAAATACAAAGTAACATAAATACAATTCCAAGTTACAAATATAAAATTAAGGGTACCACAATCAATCAGCATAAAGAAAGTTGGACTCGATGCATTTGGGATTTGCACACTTGGATGACCACTGTTGACAGCAGGGTCCAGGGGCAATATCACAAAAGTCCCAACATGTTTCGGTTAGTCCTTCTTCAGGTGATAATGAGCATCAAGTACAGCAAGAGTGGGTTGTCTGTAGAGGATTAGATCGTACATGACATAAGTATATATAGTTAATAAACATATTGTAGAGACAAACTGAAAAGTAAACTGAGTAAATAAGCATTCACCGTAGAAAGTGAAAATGACACTTACATATATGCTGGAGGCACCCAACAAACCAATGATGATGTCAGCCTGGAAAGATCTGGAGGTGAGTCCAGACATCCGCTGGGAGTGTAAACCCCGGGAAAGGGAGCATAAAATGTTGTGCGCCAACAAGGGGCCCAAGGTGGCTGTGCCGGCCCAACCACACTGGACGTGTGGATTACACTAGATAAAGAAGATATAAGTATGTATATGAAGATATAAAATATATAACACTGGTGGAATATTAGAGAATATGTATAAAGGATAACGTGCCTTAAATCATGCCAAATGGTGCCCAATTAAATGTATGATGATTAACCACTTGCCGACGGCTGATCAGCATTTGACGGCGACAGAGTGGCTCTGTAACGCGGATCGCATTTACACAGTAAACACAACCACTTTTGCGCAAACCAATCAATAAACACCGATTGCAATTTTTTTTTTATTACAAATATGAGGAAGAATATAAATCGGCCAAAACCGATGAAAAAAATGTTTTTTTATATTTTTTTTTTGGATTTGTATTTTAGCAAAAAGTAAGAAATTTGTTTTTTTTTGCAAAATTGTCGCTCTTCTTTTGTTTATAGCGGCGATCAGAAATGACCCAGCGGTGATCAAATACCACCAAAAGAAAGCTCTATTTGTGGGAAAAAAAGGACGCAAATTTTGTTTGGGTACAACGTCGCACGACCGCGCAATTGTCAGTTAAAGCAACGCAGTGCCGAATCGCAAAAAGGGCTCCGGTCCTAAAGTGTGAAATCCTTCCGGGGCTGAAGTGGTTAAAGCACAATGCTGTGAGATAATGAGTACATATATTCGGGACCGAACGTCCCTTGTTGTATTAAGACAGATTTATATGTTAAACACTAGTTCTTGTATGAGGGTGAGTATACAAATTATACCGGCCACATACTAACTATAAAAAGGTTGTGGGCACAGAGAGGCATGAATAAGGAGCTAAAGATTGTAATAGTGATAGCGTCGTATTACCTGGTCCGCGCGGTCGGTGTGAGTACGGGCTGCATAAAGACAGCTGAGTACTGGCCTGATTATAAGGAGGCGTAGGTGTCTGTGGCAGCCAATCCAGGAAGACACTCAACAGGTGCTAGTCGTTCCTGTTATGTGGACAATTAAGTCCGCATACTGAACGCCTTGGGTCCCTCCGGAGTGAGCCGCGCGCGGCGTAGCCCCGCCTAACACGGCGGGATGACGTCACGCTTTGGACCTCCAACTTTCTTATCCTCTTTTGTATTAATAAAATATATAATTTTATACTCTATCTTATTTTCTCTGTAACTACCTTGACCATCACACCTGCCCTTAAAGTCCAGGGGGATTACTTATATTGGGATTTCCTTCCCATTCTCCAGTTGCCTGTGCTCATTTGGACATGGCAGTCATATTTGTCTATATATATCACCACTTCCCTTCATTATACATGTCCTTAGTACACTTGTCTTCAGCAAACTGTTTGCAGGCTTTCTTGTGCATCATCTTTAGAAGAAGCTTCCTTCTGGGACAAGAGCCATGCAGACCAATTTGATTCAGTGTGCGGCGTATGGTCTGAGCACTGACAGGCTGACCCCCACCCCCACCCCTTCAACCTCTGCAGCAATGCTGGCAGCACTCATCCGTCCTTTTCCCAAAGACAACCTCTGGAGATGACACTGAGCACGTGCACTCAACTCCTTTGGTCAACCATGGCGAGGCCTGTTCTGAGTGGAACCTGTCCTGTTAAACCGCTGCATGGTCTTGGCCACCATGCTGCAGCTCAGTTTCAGGGTCTTGGAAATCTTCTTAAAGCCTAGGCCATCTTTATGTAGAGCAACAATTCTTGTTTTCAGATCCTCAGAGAGTTCTTTGCCATGAGGTGCTATGTTGAACATCCAGTGACCAGTATGAGAGAGTGAGAGCGATAACACCAAATTTAACACACCTGCTCCCCATTCACACCTGAGACCTTGTAGCACTAATGAGTAACATGACACCAGGGAGAAAAAATGGCTAATTGGGCCCAATTTGACATTTTTACTTAGGGGTGTACTCACTTTTGTTGCCAGCGGTTTAGACATTAATGGTTGTGTGTTGAGTTATTTTGAGGGGACAGCAAATTTACACTGTTATACAATCTGTACACTCACTACTTTACATTGTAGCAAAGTGTCATTTCTTCAGTGTTGTCACATGAAAAGATATAATAAAATATTTGCAAAAAATGTGAGGGGTGTACTCACTTTTGTGAGATACTGTATTTGCTGCTTCGTCAACATGCTGAGTAGAAGTGCATGTTTGTGAATGAAGCCTTGGGTTTCTATGTTATTCTGCCTTAAAAGGTGCTCATACACCAATGTATTTTAAGCTTTAGTACAGTGGTTCTCAACTCCTGTCCTCAGGACCCACTAACAGGCCAGGTTTGCAGGATAACTGAAATACATCACAGGTGATATCATTTGCTGCTCAGTGATTGCAGTATTCTTGTCTGCATCTCCCCAAGGTAATACTTAAAATCTGGCCTGTTGGTGGGTCCTGAGGACCGGAGTTGAGAACCACTGCTGTAGTAGAAGTAGCTGTGCTTTGACTCCTGTAATAACTGCTAGTTCTGGGGCAGTGACTCGGTCAACCCGTTTATCTCCTCTGGCCCAGAACTACCATACAGCACACGGTTGAGAGAATGACAGCTTCCATCAGAACCTAAATCCAGAGGTGATTTTCTTGATGAGGAAATCTATTTAAAAGTAAAAAAAAAATCTACTTTCGGACAAACTCTGTTTTATATTACAATCAATGCACCAATAATGTACAAATACAAAGAAAATAGTATAGATGGAGGAGTCATGGAATTATAAAATATCAAAATATGGATCACAAGCACACTTGACAGTATCATATGTGGGACATGTGTGAGGATTTTTTCTTCTTTTGAGAGATGTTACCCCTCATCTTTGACATCACTTGTTAACCAAGCTTTTTAAATCAGTATTTTTTGCTAGAAAATTACTTAGAACCCCCAAACATTAAATATTTTTTTTAGCAGAGACCATAGGGAATAAAATGGCGATTGTTGCAATTTTTTATGTCACACGGTATTTGTGCAGCGGTTTTACAAATGCAATATTTTGGGAAAAAATACACTCTAATGAATTAGAAAAAAACAAAGCAGAATATTTACCCCAGTTTTTTTTTTGTAAAATGTGAAAGATGATGTTACGCTAAGTAAATTGATACCTAACATGTCACGCTTTAAAATTGCGCACACTCGTGGAATGGTGACAAACTACGGTACTTAAAAATCTCCTTAGTGGATGCTTTAAGCGCCTTTACAGGTTACCTGTTTAGACTTACAGAGGAGGTCTAGCACCAGAATTATTGCCTTCGCTCTAAAAATTATGGCGATACCTCACATGTGTTGCGCGAACACCGCTTACATATGCGTGCGTTTCTGCGCACAAGCATGGAACAATGGGGGTGCTTTAAATTTTTCTTTTTCTTATTTATTTATTTATTTTTTTCACTGTCCCCTTAATATTTATATTTTTTTTATCACTTTTATTCCTATTACAAGGAATGTAAACATCCCTTGTAATAGAAATAAGCATGACAGAGTACTCTTTATGGAGAGATCTGTGATCAAAAAGAGCGCAAATCTTTTCTTCACCTTTAAAAGCAAAAGATCAAGAAAGAAATTAGTTTTGATCTTTTGCTAAAAAAAAAAAATACTTTCAGCCTGGATTGGAAGTGACATCAAGTCGATCAAAGAGTATGTACTCTTTGATCGCATATGGAAGCAGCTGGCTGCACCGCTGGACTGTTTCTCGGGCGAACAGGCAGTAACGTTAAGACCAAGAAACAGTGGGAGGAGGGAAATCCCCTCCTGCTTCGGAAAACATTGCAGTGGCTCATGAGCTGCTCGGAATACTTTCATGAGAAAGCCAGTCACCGGCTGCAAAAACAGTACTGGGGTTATGGCTGATATTTTCAGCCATAATCCCGGTAAACCACTCACAAACTGCAATGTGTATATACATGTATTGCGTTCGGCAAGTGGTTAAAGAATAGCTAAACTGTGGAACTGTGCAACAAAAAAAGAAAGCAGAAGCCGAAAGACTAGCCACCTACATTGCACGTGAACTTCCTGCAGCTGGCTTAGCATGTCTTGTTCTGCACCTTGTATGGTGGTGATCATTTTGGTAGAGGCAGGACTTCCTATTAAGGAGAACAGTAAGCAGCAGCACAGTATGACATCTCCAAATCTTCGCAGACTAGTAATCAGAGACAACAGTGCCTGATATCTCACACTGCAGATATACAGCTATGAGGCTATGGGCACAAGGTTACATAGTTTGTCAGGTTGAAAAAAGACACAAGTCCATCTAGTTAAATAAAAAAAATAAATAAATAAATAAAACAGAAAAATTATATATAACCATACAAACCCTTATACAATCCTTCACCCACAGTTGATCCAGAGGAAGGCAAAAAAACCCCAGCAAAGCATGATCCAATTTGCTATAGCGGGGGAAAAAAATTCCTTCCTGATCCCCAGAGAGGCAATCGGATATTCCCTGGATCTACTTTACCTAAAAATGTTAGTACCCAGTTCTATTATTTACATTAAGGAAAGAATCCAGGTCTTTTTTAAAGCAATATACCATGCTGGCCAAAACCACCTCTGGAGGGAGTCTATTTCACATTTTCACAGCTCTAACTGTGAAGAAACCTTTCCGTATTTGGAGATGAAATCTTTTTTCCTCTAGACGTAAAGAGTGCCCCCTTGTCCTTTGTGATGACCTTAAAGTAAATAACTCCACACTAGGTTCACTATATGGACCACTTATGTATTTGTACATGTTGATCATATCCCCCTTAATCTCCTCTTCTCAAGAGAGAATAAATTCAGTTCCTCTAATCTTTCTTCATAGCTGAGTTCCTCCATGCCTCTTATTAGTTTGGTTGCCCTTCTCTGCACTTTCTCCAGTTCCCTGATATCCTTTTTGAGAAAAGGTTGCCTAGGCACACTCACATACCAGGAAGTACACTGCTATTTTTCAGATGAAGTTGAAGGGAAAAGGTTGAGTACTGCTTAGGCATAATTAGAATTTCTAAATTTTCCAACACAGCAAACAATTACTTTTAGCTTCCTTGTAAGACCTGACACATGACCAAGCCAGTATAAAAGTTCTTATGTTTTTTCAATTGGTGTTAGGTTCCATCTACTGTTTTCACGGCCCTGTATTATGTGCTGTAGTTTAAAGGTAAATAGTTCTAGAATGACTTGCGTTGTGCTAGTTTGCCATCATCTCTGGCCTCACCAGTGGACAGACCAATGTGACTGAAGGCTAATGATAGCAGTTGTGCTCATAACGTCAATCTGACACTTCTGAGTCAGATGTTCCTCCATACCACAAAATACCGGGTAGTGTTGGTGGGATCTTCTCCCCAAACCTGCTGCCACTATTTAAACACAGTGCTGCTGTGCAGGGCTCCACCCACACGGCCGAGTCATTCATTCAAAGTTTACTTTGAATGAATAGACTACAAATACTGCGCTGATGGCTTTTAGTTCTCAATTAACTGTGAGGGCGCTAGTGAGCACTCCCGTACTTCATTGTTCTTTCTGCTCTCATTACTGTATGCCCGTACCTGAGGTATGGGCAGGCAGCTATTCTGAGAGTCTGCATGTTCCTGGCATTGCACACGCGATCTGCTGATCGGGGAAGCAATGCTCTGCAGGCTCCTAAGAAAAAAATAATAAATGCACCTTTTTTTTACCTGCAAAAATATGTGCATATATTATTATTTGTTTCAGAAGGTGAACTTGGCCTTTAATGTTTAACCTTATTTAATGACTCAATGGAAATCATACTTGTTTATGAATCTGTTAGTTTTCAAATTCCTATTTGTGTGTAAACTTTGCATTCTAAAGTGGAGTTCCAGTCCCTCAAACATTTTTTTTAAAGACTCGGTGGCTACCCAGCATGCACCTCCTGATCTCGTGTCTGAGCAGACTGGTCGAAATGTCATTACTAGGCGATTTGCAAGGACTCCTGGGATACATAACACCGCTATCCCAGGAGCCCTTGCAAATCACCTAGTGACGAAATCGCCTAGGTGGCCGCAGCCAGAAGTGGAAAAAGAGGAAATAATGTATTTAGTTAAAAAAAAAAACTTGCCATTGGTAAAAGTTCTCAATGCTTTTAACATACACTGCAACAATAAAAAATGGGTGGAACTCCACTTTAAGATGAACATGATGCCATCTATATTTGGTTATTGCATATGCAGGCTCTTCTTAGTAGTGTTGCACAAGGGTTGTGCTTTACTCTTTTCTCCTGGTCATTGCAGTCTACCTGTTAGGTCTAACTAATTTTATCTCTGCAGATGTTATTTAGTGAAGCTGAGTGTTTTAGTCAATACAGACAGAATCTACACATTTTTATGACCTGTAAAGTCTTGGAAATAGCCGCTGCTTTGTTAAAAAAGTGAAACTTACACCAAGCATTATGCGAAGGTAAAGATTAAAGTAATATATTAAAGCTGAACTCCAGGCAAACCGCTAAATACACAGATGAAATACATATAAGGGAGCTGATTACCTGCCAAAGATTTGCATTTACGAGACTTACCCAGCCTCATCACACAACACGCCCAGGTGGGTGACATCACTTTCAGTTAGGGAATACAGTGTCCTCTCTCATCCCCAGCCCTCTAAGTGAGAACCAAAAGTGCACCAGCAGTCTAATGAGATTGTTTTTCAGCCCAAACTGCTCATCCCCAGCTCTTTGAGTGGACAGTAAAAGAGCATTAGCAGTCTGATGTAATCCTCCTTCTACCCAATCTGCTCATCCCCAGCCTTCTGGTTGGACAGTAAAAGAGCATCAGCAGTCTGACAAGATCATCCCTGTACCCAATCTGCTCTCCCCTTCTATCAGATCCTTGTTAACATATTTGCATACAGCACACCTGATTGACTCCCAATCATGCCCCTCCATCTCCTAGTCTGAGCTCTGCTGCAAAGCAGTTTTACAAAAGGCTAATACCATTTCAAATTAATATACTTACTCTAGTTGTTTTTTCTAAAATACATGTAATGAGCTGCACTCATTTGTGTCTTTTACATCTGCCTGGAGTTTATTTAAATATGTGCTTACTGAAAGACATTATAGTTTCCCTATAAACCATGTCCGTGTGTTCTGTCTTGTATTTTTCTACAGTAGAAGTTTAGTTTCACCTGCTGTACTGTGTTCCTGGAGGTGGCTGTTGAGCAGAATTTTCACTGCCCTCCATTTACAAGTATCTGGTAATCTTTGTTCCGTCCATACTGCAGAGTTCTGTCACTTGATCCATTAATGGATTGTAGGGCTTTCTGGCCCATTGTCCTATATACATGTTTTCTTCATATACAGGTGATACTCGAAAAATTAGAATATCGTGCAAAAGTTAATTTATTTCAGTAATGCAACTTAAAAGGTGAAACTAATATATGAGATAGACTCATTACATGCAAAGCAAGATAGTTCAAGCCGTGATTTTCATAATTGTGATGATTATGGCTTACAGCTCATGAAAACCCCAAATCCACAATCTCAGAAAATTAGAATATTATATGCAATCAATAAAACAAGGATTGTACATAGAACAATATCAGACCTCTGAAAAGTACACTGTGTGCAGAATTATTAGGCAAATGAGTATTTTGACCACATCATCCTCTTTATGCATGTTGTCTTACTCCAAGCTGTATAGGCTCGAAAGCCTACTACCAATTAAGCATATTAGGTGATGTGCATCTCAGTAATGAGAAGGGGTGTGGTTTAATGACATCAACACCCTATATCAGGTGTGCATAATTATTAGGCAACTTCCTTTCCTTTGGCAAAATGGGTCAAAAGAAGGACTTGACAGGCTCCGAAAAGTCAAAAATAGTGAGATATCTTGCAGAGGGATGCAGCACTCTTAAAATTGCCAAGCTTCTGAAGCGTGATCATCGAACAATCAAGCGTTTCATTCAAAATAGCCAACACTGTCGCAAGAAGCGTGTGGAAAAACCAAGGCGCAAAATAACTGCCCGTGAACTGAGAAAAGTCAAGCGTACAGCTGCCAAGATGCCACTTGCCACCAGTTTTGCCATATT
>BLSH010383449.1:1352198-1363533 GCA_018402905.1 Glandirana rugosa | reverse complement strand
TTGAACGGACTGGACTTGGGGTATCTCTTAGATACCCCGTAACGGTTCTCTTTCTACTCTCTGTACTCTGGGTTGTTACGTCTTCTCGACTTCCGGCGATAACTTCGTGGGACCAGAAGGTATTGTGGAGTCGTCACGGTGTCCGACTACCGAAGGTACGGTGCGGCGTAACTCCGTCATTAACGACGTTTTCCCCGAGTTTGGTTCATGACTCATGTATACGTACGTATATGTCCCTCACGTCTTAATAATCCGTTCAACATAAAAACTCCTTATTAAAATAATAACTTGTTGTTGGTACAAGAGTTACTAAGGTTTTTGAGTAATGATATTAATGAGTTTTTGGAATCATTGAGAACATGGTTGTTGTTCAATAATAAAATTATTCCTCAAAAATACAACTTGCCTAATAATTCTGCACTCCCTGTATATGCATGCATATGTACTCAGTACTTGGTTTGAGCCCCTTTTGCAGCAATTACTGCCTCAATGCGGCGTGGCATGGAAGCCATCAGCCTGTGGCACTGCTGAGGTGTTATGGAAGACCAGGGTGCTTCAATAGCGGCCTTCAGCTCTTCTGCATTGTTGGGTCTCATGTCTCTCATCTTTCTCTTGGCAATGCCCCATAGATTCTCTATGGGGTTCAGGTCAGGCAAGTTTGCTGAATAATCAAGCACAGTAATCCCATGGTCATTGAACCAAGTTTTGGTGCTTTGGGCAGTCTGGGCAGGTGCCAAGTCCTGCTGGAAAATTAAGTCAGATTTCCCCATAGAGCTTGTCTGCGGAAGGAAGCATGAAGTGCTCCAAAATCTCCTGACGGCTGCGTTGACCCTGGACTTAATGAAGCACAGTGGACCAACACCAGCAGATGACATGGCTCCCCAAATCAACACAGACTATGGAAACTTCACACTGGACTTCAAGCATCTTGCAGTGTGTGCCTCTCAATTCTTCCTCCATACTCTGGGTCCTTGGTTTCCAAATGAGATGCAAAATTTGCTCTCATCAGAAAAGAGGACTTTGGACCACTGAGTTACAGACCAGGTCTGTTTTTCTTTAGCCCTGGTAAGGCGCTTCTGATGGTTGTTGTTCAGGAGGGGCTTGACAAGAGGAATACGACATTTGAAGCCCATGTCAAGGATCCGTCTGTGTGTGGTGGCTCTTGATGCACTGACTCCAGCCTCAGTCCACTCCTTGTGAAAGTCCCCAACACATTTGAATGGCCTTTTCCTGACAATCCTCTCCAGGCTGCGGTCATCCCTGCTGCTTGTGCACCTTTTCCTTCCACACTTTTCCCTTCCACATAACTTTCTATTAATGTGCTTTGATACAGCACTTTGGGAACATCCAACTTCTTTTGCAATTACCTTTTGAGGCTTTCCCTCCTTATGGAGGGTGTCAATTATGATTTTCTGCACAACTGTCAGGTCAGCTGTCTTACCCATGATTGTGATTCCTACTGAACCAGACTGAGAGACCATTTAAAGGCTCAGGAACCCTTTGCAGGTGTTATGGCTTAATTAGATGATTAGAGTGGGACACTTTGAGCCTAGAATATTGCACCTTTTCACAATATTCTAATTTTCTGAGATTGTGGATTTGGGGTTTTCATGAGCTGTAAGCCATAATCATCACAATTATGACAAATCACAGCTTGAACTATCTTGCTTTGCATGTAATGAGTCTATCTCATATATTATTTTCACGATATTCTAATTTTTCGAGTATCACCTGTACATACGCTCCTATGAATCCCATAGGAAGGATGTGGATCTTTTACCAACCACATAGAAGGCTAGGCAGGCCTGTTTAGCCTATCCCCTATATCAGTGGTTCTCAACCCTGTCCTCAAGTACCCCCAACAGGCCATGTTTGCAGGCTTTCCTTTATCTTGCACAGGTGCCTAAAATCAGAGTCAATGGCTCGGTATTTTGGACAACTATTTTTTCTAGTAGAAATTCCCAAAACATGGCCTGTTGGGGGTACTTGAGGACAGGGTTGAGAACCACTGCCCTATATCTCCCTCTTCAGAATAAGCAGACAGAAGTTGAAATTGTTAAATGGGGGCTATTACATTTGCCTTTCCTTTCTACCTCTTGTACAAAACACAATTGCTTTTGCTTTCTTTTCTCTGTTGTAGACCTGGAGCCAAGTGCATGTAACACAAAAATATTTCACAACATGACTAAAGGAGGAGAATGTTAATAGTGTGGTCAAAAGCAGGTGGACATCCCTAAAGATTGAGTTAGGTGTTTCCAGTAAAGAATACTACTTATGCATTTTAGACAATTGTGGCAAGAGTTTGGGGAATGTCTCTTTAATTCCAGCATGACAGTGCCTCTGTGCACAAAGTCAGGTCCATAAAGATATTGGGGTTAATTTAGTAAAATTGGAGAGTGCAAAATCTGGTTCAGCTGTGCATGGTGGCCAATTGGCTTCTAACTTCAGCTTGTTCAATTAAGCTTTGACAAAAAAAACTGGAAGCTGATTGATTTCTATGAAGAACTGCACCAGATTTTGCACTCTCCGGTTTTAGTAAATAAACCTCATTGTTTAAAGCTTATGCTGTGGAGGAACACGGTTGGCCTGTACAGACCCCTGACCTCAACCTTCTTAAACACCTCTGGCATGATTTTGAATGCGGATTAGCAGCCGCAGTGTGTATGACAGGGGTGCCCAACCTTTTGAAGAGCGAGGGCCACTTAAAGGGCTTGGTAACCGATCGCAGTCACAATGAGCGGAGCGGGTGGATGACAGGTCTGTGTCCACTCTGCATTGCAGATTGAACACAGACACAGCCCACTCTACTCTATGGGCCCTCCGATCCACCCAGACGGAAGGGGATGGATCCTCTTCTGTTTTTTTAGGGGATCCGATTGGAGGTAGGCAGGTGTAAATGGACACAAGTCCGTGTTTGCCTGCCACTCTATAGAGGTGAATGGAGGGTCTGATAGGGTTGGACCAATCTTGTGAAAGGAGCCTAAGGCTGCCTTCACACAGATGCTCTGCGGATTACCCGCACTGCAGCTGCAGCGCAGTGCACCTATGGCTTTCCTGCAGGTTAGCTGCTCTTTGCCATAGACTTCTATTTAAACCCTGCATATCCTTAGGGGTGTACTCACCGTTGTTGTCAGCGGTTTAGATATTAATGGCTGTGTGCTGAGTTATTTTGAGAGCACACTGTTATACAAGCTGTACACTCACTACTTTACATTGTAGCAAAGTGTCATTTCTTCAGTGTTGTCACATGAAAAGATAGAATAACATATTTACAAAAATGTGAGGGGTGTACTCACTTTAGTGAGACACTGTGTATATATGTAAATGTATATACACTGTGAGTTAAAGTAATAAACTTATCTTTAATAACAGTCTTCTATTCAGGTATTGCTGGTCGTTGCTGTCCCTGGCAGAGTGCACTTGGTATTACTCCACCTGTGACAAGAGGCAGTGCTATACAGGAAGCATCGGCTTATACGGCTCTGCTCTACCGCCAGCTTTATTTTCAAGTGTACATATTCGCCAGCACATTGGGGATCAACGTCCAAAGATTCTTTATTCAAAGAGAGATCATATCACAGAAGAGTGCAACGTTTCGAAGCCACACAGGAACCCTTCGTCAAGCATGTGATGACGAAGGGGTTTTGCGTGGCTCCAAAACGTTGCACTCTTCTGTGATGTGATCTCTCTTTGAATAAAGAATTTTTGGATGTTGATCCTCAGTGCGCTGGGGAATATGTACACGTCTGACGTTTCCTGGATCCAGCTGGTAATAGCTGCAGCACCCACCCTTACATGAGCCTTGTTTGCCAGAAAGGTGTGCGACAGGAAAATTGACAAAACTTAATTTACAACACTGATGCTTTGGGATGGCGGGTCGGCAAGCCACAATCTTGGCTTGCCAACCCACCATCCCAGAGCAGAAGGTCGCGGGCCACATCAGAGGTTTCCGCAGGCCACATGTGGCCCGGGCACTGGTTGGGCACCCCTGGTGTATGGAGTCTTCCATACCGCATGTTAATCTGCTGAACAGAAAGGTAAAAAAGCACCTTTGGGTGAAGTCATAAAACACTTAACTTCCCCCCGGCTTCAAGACTGCAGATCCTGGGGGAATGCCAAGCACCCCAATTTGTAACTAGATCTTGCTACAGCACTGTGCATTGTAGTCTTCTCATGAGGTTTGAGCTATTCGGCATTCTTTGATATCTTGCTGGAAAGATGGCAACGGGTAAGGGAAGTTTATCAACTACTTTTTTCCCCCCACATTTTTTTTTTTTGTACCTTTTTGGTGAAGCAAATTAAAGTGGTTGTCAACTCGTGACAACCACTTTAACCTACAGGTAAGCCTATAATAAGGCTTTACCTGTAGGTGCCCTGAATATCTCCCAAACCTGCACGGTTTAGGAGATATACAGTGTACTAGATGTGCTAACGTCATTTCGGCACATGCACATGAGATCGTGCCATGACTGGCTGCTCCCGCGCATGCTGTTACGCGACTCCGGCCAGTCACAGAGCCCCGGAAGGAAGAGGGGCTTAAGATGGATGCTGCCTGCATGGGGACATCTCTGGATGTTGCAGGCTTCGTTTGCAGGTAAGTGACACATAATGGGCTACTATACGATGCATAGTAGCTCATTCTACTTCTACTTCACAGGGGAATATTGAGGAAGTAAACCCCTCAGGGTTTACATCCTCTTTAAAGGGGAGTGGGCCCTCACTGAATAAGTGTACCTTGATGTTTAGATACAAAGTCCTCTTTAATGGCCATGGTTTTGAAATTGGATGTGCAACAAGCTTATAACAAGGTCTCCATAAACATATGGCCATGTAGTATATTTTTATTTTTTTGTCATTTTGCCTTTCCTTTAGGATTTTATATAAATTGTATTTTACTATTGTTATGACCAAATCTTTCTCTCACAGTCTTTTATTACTTCCTTGCAGGCAGTTTATCAGCTCCAATCAGTAAAATGTCACAAGTGTCAGGACCAGAATAGAGCAATGCTACAGTGCCAACATGGCGTGCTTTGCGAAGTATGTGCTGCGGAGGATGGAGACTGCCCTAACTGTCAGCTTAATATAACACCCGTTCTGCAGCCATGACCTCTGCAAGCCTGACTCCCAGGCTCCTCAAAACTCAATTTTTTATATAAACTGCTATAAATCAATATATATTCATACAATGGAATCCTAGTGAAGCTGAGCACTTTTAAACAAAGAAAAAAAATTTCATTCCTTTGGAACTTGCCACAAAGCCTCAGAGTTTTTCTTCCTCTGAGAGACTCGGTATTCTATAATTTCTAGAACCTCCTATTAAGGATTACTTCCCAGATTACATATCTTGGCATAATGAAATGCAAGATTTCCTCTGTGATATATTTTACCGGGACCAAATAATGTCTGTTTTCCCACCTACAAGCCGCATCTTGATAAAATCTCCAAAAAAAAATCCAAGGTGAGTCTAAAGCTGGTCATCATTGTGACATGCTGATTAAGGAACACAACACTTCCCGAAGACGTGTGCTGAGAGACGATTCCTTGTAAACAGAATGGTGGCTGTAGATAGCACTTACCTGGGACCAGCCTTGAGCAAAGCATTCTTGAACACAACAGGGTTCTGCTTAAGCTCCCCCCTCTTTAGAATGCCTGAAGAATTCTCTGCGTGTCATATGATATCAGGAATAGAAGCATTCTAACATAGGGTTAGCGATCAAGTTCTCTTGTCTCACTTAGATAAAGTCATTCTATAAAAATCAATTAGATTATTCATTCATGCAAGTAATCATTTCAGTATTGAGTGTCCGAAAAGGATTTTTCTTTTGCATTAACATCCTAAATTCTTGCAATTACGTCTCTCTTCAGTGTTGACATTTAAAGAAATATAGTCATGGTTATGGGCAAGGCTTAAAATGAGGCCTAAAGTTCTCCACTATGAAGCTCACAGTTTAAGTATTGCAGCCTGCATGGCTAAGTCTATAAATTAACAAAGGATACTGACAAAGGAGGTGTCTCCTTATACCACAAGCTCTTTACATGTTATAGAAACCAACCAGTTCTTTTAAACCTTGTCGTTCTACAGGTGTTTGAACTGTCTGTTTTAGAAGATGTTATTTATGTCCAAATAATGTTCAGATCCATCTCAATATCAGTTAAGAGCTATTACTCTTTCAGTTGGATTTGTTGTTAGGTAATAGATTACTGCACGCATAGGTAATGATGGCGTGTATGCAACCGCGGTGCTAATGTGTGAATACAAAAAAGTACAAGTATCCTCCCTTGTGTTCAGTTTCCAGCTATTTTTTGGATGTGTGTTCAAAGACAAGCACATATGTTTGCATTAGGCCAAACTTTTGCCTTTCTACCAGTTTTATACGTTAGCCCCAATATGCAGACTGTGATATGAAGAAAGTGGAAGGTTATATGGCGGTACACTTGTAAGCAATTGACAAGTTACAACCATTTTTTATTTAAATGAAGCTGGAAATGGGTTTATTATAAACAAATTACATTTCATTCACCCAAAAGTTTAACAGTATGATATTTCACATTCATTACCTTTACTAGTTTGGGAAAACTGGCTTGGTGCATTTATGACATTATCCTAAAATCAATTTAGAGTAAAAATTGGACTTAAAGTAAACTTGTGGCTAGGAAATGGAGATTAAACTTTTATATACAGTATATTGTTAACTAGCAGTAAATGAGCTGTAAAACCAGCCCTTGATGACCTCTGTAACTGCAGGTACTGTGTCGAAATTCATCCTCAAAGTTTACAACAGAAGTCAGGTTGCAGTGTTTACAACACCTGCTGTTTGTTTACATTAAAGGGATGGCAGGCTGCAAAGAGGAAGCTAGGATAGATGAGCTGCCATGTCAGTGCCTTTGAGAATGAATTACTCCACAGTGCACGAGCTACAGAAGTCAATGCAGACTTGTTTTAAAGCCCATGTTTGTCCAGAATATGTTAACATTTATACGTCCGTAGTCTGGTCACAGGTTTACCTTAAGTACAAAATTTGTGCCGATGAATTTCTGAAAGGATTTCCACATTCATTGGTTTCATTACTCAATGTTTATAAAATGTCCCCCAGTTTGCCGACTGATGTAGCAGAACCAAAAGTAAGCTTTCAGAAGTTTTAGTTCTAATTATAAATTGCCAACAGTGTTTTACAGGTGTTTGATGTTCCTGAATTCAGAAAATGGCAGTTCAGTGAGGTTTTTTTGTATGCTTTTTACTGCAGTACGTTCTCATTGTTCCTGATGTCCTTTATAGCAATGTCCAGCCTATCTTCTGTCTCCAAAACTAGTTCCTTTTGTCTTTTATTTTTTTCTTGTTTTTTTTTTACCCTGAGCTTGCCCAGTTGGGCATGGTCAGAAAAGAGTTGTATCAAAATCTTCACATGTGAAGTCTCCTTTTTATATATTAAATAAATCTATATGTGAAATGAATCAGCCTTTTTTGAAAATGTCAAAAATAAACTGTTCTGAATCTGTTCTAAAGAGGAGTACTGTTTTTTCTACTATTTATGTTAGTAATAGTTTTTCATAGTTAACCTCTGTGTACAACTTTATAATCTCTAGGTATAATGTTCTGCATTTAAAGGATAGGTTCACCTTTGGAACACGTATATGTACAGTGGGCAGGCTGGACAAGCGTTGTTCTAGAAGGACGTAACCATACATCCTCCCAGAATTGCGCCTCGTGCGCGCCCCCGGGGGTGCACTGGACAGAGCAGATCACCGATCCGAGTACTTAAGCGGCTGTGCGCCGCCCTGGTACCGTGTGATCACTGTGATTGGTCATGGCGATCACATGTTCAGAAGTAAACATTGCTCTCATTCACACAGCCATTGACAACTACTGTAAACTCTGTGATTGGACACAGTGATCACATGTTACAGGGCCAGGCCTACCATGAAATAGCTGTAGCCAATCACAGCTATCACCGTAGTTCTCAATGGCTGCATGAATGCAGCCGAGAACTGTAATAAATGATTGCTTATGCAGCCATCATGGCTGTATAAGCAATCATAGTGCAAAGGAAAATCACAATCTCTTCCAGTGTCACTATGGTAACACTGCACTGGTAGCAAGATGTAAAATATATGTATATCCAAAAAGCCAAATTGCCTTCAAACCAGCATCAATTCGTCTAGGTACACTTGTACACAGTTTTTGAAGGAACTCGGCAAGTAGGTTCCAAACATCTTGGAGAACTAACCACAGATCCTCGGTGGATGTAGGCTGCCTCAAATCCTTCTGTCTATTCATGTAATCCCAGACAGACTCCATGATGTTGAGATCAGGTCTCTGTGGGGGCCAAACCACCACTTCCAGGAATCCTTGTTCTTCTATACACTGAAGATCATTCTTAATGACATTAGCTGTGTTTGGGGTCGTTGTCCTGCTGCAAAATACATTTGGGCGAATCACATCCCTCCCTGATGGTATGGCATGATGGATAAGTATCTGCCTGAATTTCTCAGCATTGAGAACACTATTGATCCTGACTAATTCTGCAACTCCACTTGCAGAAATGCAGTCCCAGACTTGCAAGGAGCCTCCACCAAGCTTCACTGTTGCCTGCTTCACCAAACTGCCTTTTGCTACAGCCAAATATTTCAGATTTTGATGCATCAGTCCAGAGCACCTGCTGCCATTTTTCTGCATCCCAGTGTCTATGTTTTCATGCATAGTTGATTTGCTTAGCCGACAGGGATCTGAACAAAAGTGCATGCCATTAAACTGTAGGGTTAATACCAGCTACCATAAGGCAGCCTGGCCACCTCTCTCACCACACCCGCCACTGAGGATGATGAATCCATTATCCTGCCGACTATGCCAAGATGGGGCCTAACCAGTGTACCTAAAATTAGGTAAATACATGTGGATACATATATTTTGTTCATATTGTAGATATTAACTGTTTCCAGAAAATAGGCAATGGCACAACATATGGTACAGGTCATTTACTTCTTCAGGCAGTAGTGGGCACTGTTTATCCACTAGGCACTTTCCAATAGTAATATATCAGGCACTTACAGACCACAGAATGCCACAGGAACACTTCCCTTGGAGGGGGCTATGATATTGCTTGATCACACTGAGATCCCCAAATGCCCCTGCAGATATCTGGCTGCCAGTGGGAGCAAGATGTTGATCAAATACCACCAAAAGCAAGCTCTATTTGTGGGGAACAAAATGACATCAATTTTGTTTGGGTACAATATCGCACGACCGTGCAATTGTCAGTTAAAGCGACACAGTGCCGTATCGCAAAAGGTCATTAAGGGGGCAAATCCTTCCAGGGCTGAAGTGGTTAACCAGTGCTTGGCTGGACACTGATAGAAGTCACAAGACTGCTCTAACTGCTGTTGAGAAAATGTATTTCGCAGTTTATTTTTACCAAAATGATTGCATTTCCATGTTCTGTGTACTGTGGGAAACCAGATATAGTGAATGCAGGGTCCTGGGTTTAGTAACACTTTAACTATGACCCTGTCAGGAACCATGAATCAGATGGAGACAGAAAATGCAGTAAAAATCATACTTTTTAATAAAATGGTAAAAATAGTACAAATAGTAAACGTAGTCAAAACATAGCCAGGGTACAGTAGCCAAAGCGGGTAGTCAGGGATCAGCGTAGTCAGTAACCAGAAGGGACGTCAGCCAGGCAAGTCTTCAACAGAAACACAACAGTCTCCAGATATGTTTGACCAAGGCGAAGGCACAGAAGGAATGAACCAGGCAGTTTAAATAGCCAGAAGGGGCTGGCTGTAGGCTGGACTGATGAGCAGGAAATGATCACCAGGTGAGCCACTGTGGAACGATGAGTGCTGGCAATTAACTGACAGCTGAGCAACGTGAGCACTGAGAAGGGACGGCTGAGAGTCCAGCCCTGACAGTACCACTACCCTCAACGGCCCCTCCCCCTCAGAGGGCCACTGGGTTTAAGGGGAAAATGCCTATGGAAAGCACGGGGGAGGACTGGAGCATGTACGTCCGAGGATGAGACCCCAGAGCGTTCCTCCGGACCGCATCCCTTTCCAATGAACCAGGTACTGTATGCGTCCATGGAACCTACGAGTGTCAGTGATCGATTGTATCTCTTACTCTTCCTGGTTCTCAACCTGAACCGGAAGAGCACATGGTACTGATGTGGTGAAGCGGTAGCACATTACAGGTTTTAATAAGAGGACACGGAATACATTCAAAATATGCATGTTAGAAGGATGGTCGAATGCGTAAGTCACTGGGTTGATCCTACAGAGAATATGGAAAGGCCCAATATACTGTGGTGCCAGTTTCAGTGAGGGAACATGGAGTCGGAGGTTAAAAGATAACAGCCAGACCCTCTCCTCAACCTGGTAGGAAGGCGCAGGTAGGCGTTTTCAGTCAGCATGAAGTCTGTACCCATCACTGGCACGTCGCAAGGACTCTTGGACCTGCACCCAAGTGGAACGAAGATCACGGAGATGCTCCTCTAATGCAGGAATTCTTTGAGGAACAAATGAGTCAGGCAACATGGATGGTTGGAAACATATATTCGCAATCGAGAAGCGGTATTGACGGCACTATTGTGAGCAAACTCCATTTAAAGTAAGAGGTCTGGCCAGTTGTTATGGGGGTCAGAAGTCACACCTTTTAATAAAATTGTAAAAATTATACAAATAGTAAACATTGTCAAAACATAGCCAGGGTATGGTAGCCAAAGTGGGTAGTCAGAACAAGCTAGTAAATCAGGAAGCCAGAGATTAGCATTGCCAGGGACAGCAGACAGGATCAGGAACCAGAAGGGAGGTTAGCCAGGCAAAACTTCAACAGGAACACAGCAGAGAGTCTCCAGATATGTTTGAATGAACCAGGCAGTTTAAATAGCCAGAAGGGGCTGGCTGTGCGCTGGATTGACGAGCAGGAAATGATCACCAGGTGAGCCACTGTGGGACGATGAGTGCTGGCAAGAGACCGTCCTTTCTGGTCATATCAGTCAGGGGTTTGACCAGAGAAGAGAAGTTACGGATACATTTCCAATGATAATTGGCAAAGGCAAGAAAACATTGTAGCGGACGTAGACCTATGGGTTGAGGCCACTGTAGAACTGCAGATAGTTTCTCTCCATCTAAAAATCGACATAACCCAGAAATGTAATCTGTTCATGATGGAACTCACAATTTTCCAACTTACAATACAGCAGTGCTTCTCAATTATTTTTTGTCATGCCCCCCCCTAGGAAGAAGAAAAGATTTCGCGCCCCCCGCGTGACTGTAAAGAAGAGACCAGTTTGGGGACTGACTATACTGGTCTTTCCTGCCAGAGAACGGTCGTGAGTAG
>BLSH010383449.1:1319179-1333805 GCA_018402905.1 Glandirana rugosa | reverse complement strand
CCCCCCCCCCCCCCCCCTCCATCCTGGGTAAAATCCTCCATTCAAATTAAAGGGCTGAAATCGTACAACACCTAGAAGGCATGAGGATTGCAGAAGAATGCACAGTCTTTTGTGATTCATGGAGTGAACCGGCCTTGGGTCGGGGAGCACAATGCAGGAAAAGTTCCTGCACTCGGCCCCAATAACTTGCCTGACAGGTGGGCACTAGCATGAGTACCTGGGGTGATTGCCCCTAATCTCTAGCAAGGTGCCCAGGATCCCAGACACCACGATTGTCTCCTCAATAGCAGCCAGCCTCTCTTTGAAGAAAGGGGAGGGGCAAGTTGTCAAAAAAGGATACTTGCAGTTATTTGAGGGGGGAGGGGTGTAAGAGGATGCTTTATGTGCTAGGGGGCACTTTGGGAGCAGAGAGAACTTATGCTAGAAGGGTGGGTTGAATAAAAAATATGACCCCCCCCAGTTCTCTCAGCTCCCAAAGTGCCCCCTAGCACATAGATCATCCTCTTATCCCCCCAAATCACTGCAAGTATCCTTCTTTGACAACTTGCTCCCTTCTCTGAATCCCCTTACCCTGTAAGTGCCAAGCATTCAGATTCAGTACAAACCCCAGATCAGCACGTCCCTTCCTGGTGGTGCTGTGTCCATTCTCCTCCCTCTCCTCCTCCTGTCTGTGACATCTGAGCCGAGGTGGAGGGGGAGGAGGCTTCAGTCCATGTGTGAGGCAGGCAGGAGGGGGGAGAAAGGGAGAGATGCAGCTTCCATACAGAGTAATTGCAGCGTGTGGGACCTGAAACTCCCCACACAAGCTGCGGGCCAATCACTGGAGCCAATTCCCATAAGTCATTACCAGTGGTGTTAGAGCTCACCCTCCTTGGGGCCGCTACATCAGGTGTCGGACCAGAAGTCTTTCGTGCTGTCTTGGGGTCCCCCTACAGTGGCAAGTGCGACTGTTGCAACCTTGGTAGTTCCGCCACTGCTCCTTGACCACCATTACAAAGGGGAAGTCTCAGAACTCATCCTGCCCTCGCAAAGGGAGCACAGGATGAAATATCTTGAGGACACCTTAAAGAGACAATTTCATGGAAAAGGTCGTTTTAAGGTTTCTGTTTGTCAAAGGAGGGGTGGTGGAGAAGGGGCTGCCTAAGTAATGCATTTAAAAAATTTTTTAGCCCTCGGCGCCCAGGGCTGTCAGCTTCCACATTCCATTGGCAGCATCTACATCATATGGTGGAAGATTATCTAGGGGCAAAAACAGACATGGAGAGCTTTCCAGTAGGCAATGCACTGGATTACTGGGTCATGAGAATAGACCATTGGCCAGAACCTGACTAGTATGCAATTGAGCTGCTGGGCTGCATCCAACGTGCTTTCCACAGTGCTGCCGGAGGTTTTATGACAAATAAAAGAGCGTGTCTGTCCACAGACTCTGTTGACCAGCTGACATTTGTAAAAATGAAGCAGGCCTATATTTATTAGCAGCTATCAAGCCCCCTGACGCCGATGTCACTGATTAAATGTTTTTGGGATGTGGAATCTGTGCAAGACTGTCTAGCAGTGGTGGCCTGTCCATTAGGGATGCAAGGCTCTCCGTCCCCCTAACTATGCGCCCGGCCCCTAATCTACATGCAGGGCACCGGACGCATGGATTTTAATGGTTGTTTTTCTTTTTGAAGCACATGATTAGAGCCTGAGGCTCTAATTGGCTTCAAAAAAGGGTAGGCTCAGGGCACAGAGCACTGCGCCGTGAGCCCACCCAGTTGTGATACCATAGTGAATTAATATTCGCTCTTGTCTTCCTGATTCTCTTCCTGGCCAATCAGAAAACGGGTCCTGAGACCCGAATGGCCGGGAGTCCTAGGATTTCCGGGGCCAATTGGGTCTCAGGACCCACTTCCTGTTCGGCCGGGAGGAGATGCAACAGCCCCGGCTCTTCCCTGGAGCAAGAAGCAGCCTCCTAGGGTAAGGCCACTGATCGCCACCGTCCATCTCCTGCGGGGGGGGCAGGTTTGTATTAAGCACCAACCGCCACTGCTGTCTAAGCTGCCTAGCTTTGTGGGTGTTGATTTTATCTGGAAGAGTTTTTTGGTATAGGTTTCATGGGCATAATTAACACCCAAGAACCCATTTTTCCGGTGTGAAGGCACCACCAACACCCAAAGCCCAATTTTTCCGCACCTGTTGGACAGGTGCATATGCTTTAATTTTTTTAAAGAAAGGCCAATTCTTGCTTTCATCAAGAGTACCTCTAGCCATTTCGTGCTCTCTCTGGCGGTGTGTTCTTGGAGCATTCCGCAGTGAAATTTTTTCTTCATTTCACTGGTTTGTAGATTAGCAGCGGCTTCAGCGGCAGAATGAGTTTGCCACTAAGCCCCAAACCATTCCTTAATGGCCTTACTGGTAAGCCAGTAATAGTGAAACTGAAGTGGGGTATGGACTACAAGGGATAATTGGTCTCTGTGGATGGCTACATGAACATGCAGTTCACCAATATGGAATAATATATTGATGGATCATTGTCTGGACATCTTGGAGAAGCTCTAATAAGGTGTACAATGTATTGTATATACAAGGAGTAGAAGAGGAGGAAGAAGATGGTGATGAGGGAATAAAGCAATTTTCAAATTCATTTTGTAAATTTATTTTAAAACTTCTCTTTTGAGGTTATTGTTGGACATTTTTTTGGATGGTTTTGCTAAGAGTACCTCTATAGGGTTAAGGTGTGAAGGTACCACAACACCCAAAGCTCAATTTTTCCACACCCATTACTTCTATCCAAAGTCTGCGAAAGAGACACCAAATTTTAAAAAATAATTGTTAATCTTGGCCCGAGTGTACTGTGATTTGGCTTCTTCACTTAAGGCTTGCTCACTGTGGTGCACAAATTTGTTATTTCCATCCAAAGTCTGCCAAAGAGACACCAGGATTTGTCCAAAAAATCTTTAATCTTGAGTGCACTAAATTGTGGCCTCATTTTGCAGACCTGCTCCCCAAGCCGTTGTTTGAAAGTTTGCAGGGAAAATCAATTTAAATGTAATTTGTTTTTCTTTTTAAATGTCAGTTTTGCTGCAACAGGTTCTATACACGGTACAAATGCGCCACTTTACAGGCAGACTAAGGGGACCCCCCCAGGCACACAGTCAGATCTATAAATATTGGAACATCTACACAATTCTAATCTTTTTGGCTCTATACACCACCACAATGGATTTGAAATGAAACTAACAAGACATGATTTAACTGCAGACTTTCAGCTTTAATTTGAGGGTATTCACATCCAAATCAGGTGAAAGGTGTAGGAATTACAACGGTTTGTATATGTGCCTCCCATTTTTAAAGGGACCAAAAGTAATGGGACAATTGGCTGCTCAGCTGTTCCATGGCCCGGTGTGTGTTATTCCCTCATTATCCCATTTACAAGGACCAGATAAAAGGTCCAGAGTTAATATCAAGTGTGCTATTTGCATTTGGAATCTGTTGCTGTCAACTCTCAATATGAGATCCAAAGAGCTGTCACTATCAGGGAAGCAAGCCATCATTAGGCTGAAAAAACAAAACAAACCCATCAGAGAGATAGCAAAAACATTAGGTGTGGCCAAATCAACTGTTTGGAACATCCTTAAAAAGAAAGAACGCACTGGTGAGCTCAGCAACACCAAGAGACCCAGAAGACCACGGAAAACAACTGTGGTGGATGACCGAAGAATTCTTTCCCTGGTGAAGAAAACACCCTTCACAACAGTTGGCCAGATCAAGAACACTCTCCAGGAGGTAGGTGTATGTGTGTCAAAGTCAACAATCAGAAGACTTCACCAGAGTGAATACAGAGGGTTCACCACAAGATTTAAACCATTGGTGAGCCTCAAAATCAGGAAGGCCAGATTTGAGTTTGCCAAACAACATCTAAAAAAGCCTTCACAGTTCTGGAAAAACATCCTATGGACAGATGAGACCAAGATCAACTTGTACCAGAGTGATGGGAAGAGAAGAGTATGGAGAAGGAAAGGAACTGCTCATGATCCAAAGCATACCACCTCATCAGTGAAGCATGGTGGTGGTAGTGTCATGGCGTGGGCATGTATGGCTGCCAATGGAACTGGTTCTCTTGTATTTATTGATGATGTGACTGCTGACAGCAGGATGAATTTTGAAGTGTTTCGGGCAATATTATCTGCTCATATTTAGCCAAATGCTTCAGAACTCATTGGACGGCACTTCACAGTGCAGATGGACAATGACCCGAAGCATACTGCGAAAGCAACCAAAGAGTTTTTTAAGGGAAAGAAGTGGAATGTTATGCAATGGACAAGCAGGAACTGAAGACAGTTGCAGTAGAGGCCTGGCAGAGCATCACCAGGGATGAAACCCAGCGTCTGGTGATGTCTATGCATTCCAGACTTCAGGCTGTAATTGACTGCAAAGGATTTGCAACCAAGTATTAACAAGTGGAAGTTTGATTTATGATTGTTAATCTGTCCCATTACTTTTGGTCCCTTAAAAAGTGGGAGGAATATATACAAACTGTTGTAATTCCTACACCGTTCACCTGATTTGGATGTAAATACCCTCAAATTAAAGCTTAAAATCCGCAGTTAAAGCACATCTTGTTCGTTTCATTTCAAATCCATTGTGGTGGTGTATAGAGCCAAAAAGATTAGAATTGTGTCGATGTCCCAATATTTATGGACCCGACTGTATACAGCATATTTAAAGGAATTTTTCATTTTTATTGTTTCACTTTAACTACTTCAGCCCCAGAAGGATTTCACACTTTAGGACCAGAGCACAGTTTGCAATTCGGCACTGCGTCGCTTTAACTGACAATTGTGCGGTCGTGCGACGTTGTACCCAAACAAAATTTGTGTCCTTTTCTTTTGTTGATATTTCTTTTGTTGATATTTCTTTTGTTGATATTTGATCATCGCTGCGTCATTTCCTGATTTATATTCTTCCTCATATTTGTGATAAAAAAAATCGCAATTGGCGTTTATTAATTGCTTTGCGCAAAAGTGGCCGCGTTTACGGATGATGAGAATTCATTTCTGGGGTTTTTATTTTTTACTAGTAATGGCAGCGATCTGCGATTTTTAGCGGTACTGCGATATTGGGGCAGACATATCGGACCATTTTGACACTTTTTTGGGACCATTGGCATTTATACAGCGATCAGTGCTATAAAAATGCACTGATTACTGTGTAAATGCCATTGGCAGTGAAGGGGTTAACCTGCAGGGGGCGCTCTAAGGGTTAACTATGTTCCCTGGGCGTGTTCTAACTGTGTGTGGTCTGCCCTTGCTGGGGAAGGGAAGTGATCACAGCTTCCATGTAGAGGAAGGCTGTGATCACAGCCCTTCCCCCTCTCACAGAACGGAGGTCCGTGTTTACTTACATGGACCTCCGTTCTTTCAGTGCAGGGGTGGGGGAACGCGGGTAGCCGGCGGCGATCGAGTCCGCCGCACCCGCTCCCTGGCCCCCGGCGCTCATAGTGCACGATCTCGCAGCCGCCGTCGTATGGTGGCGGTTTGCGATATGGAGCCACTTTGTCGCCGTCAACCGCAGGTTGACGGTCAGCAAGTGGTTAAGCATAATTAAATAACTGCTTATTTATAAAAGATAAAAACAATTTTTTGCGTTGATACATGTCCCCCACGGCAGTACCCGGGCCCCCATACCCTTTGTATGCCCAATAACTTGCATATAAGCCTTCAAAATGGGCACTTTTGATTTTTCAAGTTCAGGTGTTTAGCCCAACTCTAACTCTAACCCTATGCTATGCTGACCCTACCAGTATGCTCATCCTAACCCTACCACTATGCTAACCCTTTCCCTGGAACTATGCTAATCATAACACTAGCACTATGCTAACCCAAATCCTAGCACTATTCTAACCCTAGCGCTATGCTAATCCTAACCCTAGCGCTGTTATTCCTTACCCTAACACTCTGCCAAGCCTAACCTAGCATTATGCTAAACCTAGCCCTAGCTTTGTGCTAATCCTAACCCTAGCACAATGCTAACCCAACCTTAGCTGTTCTGCGCCCTTGTGGCATGTGTCTGTATATGTATCTAATACTAATACTGTCAGTGGTATTGTTTTTATGAACTTTGTAATAAAAATTTGTGTTTTTTGTAACAGTCTCTATGTACCGTTAAAGTCCATGGTTGCCTCCGCCTTAATTACCCTTATATTGCTTAGGACTTGGTACTTCATCATAATACTATCTGGTAGCTTGATGTAGTTTTCAACCTTAGCTGTATGCTAATCCTAACTCTGGCATTATGCTAATCCTAACCCTAGCACTGTGCTAACCCTGACCCTAGCACTGTGCTAACTCTGACCCTAGCACTGTGCTAACCCTGACCCTAGCACTGTGCTAACTCTGACCCTAGCACTGTGCTAATCCTAACCCTAGCACTGTGCTAACCCTGACCCTAGCACTGTGCTAACCCTGACCCTAGCACTGTGCTAACCCTGACCCTAGCACTGTGCTAACCCTGACCCTAGTGCTGTGCTAACCCTAACCCTAGCACATTGCTAACCCTAGCACTCTGCTAATCTTAACCCTAACACTATGTTAACCCTAGCACTATGCCAATCCTAACCTAAGCACTTTGCTATCCCCAACCCTAGCACTTTGCTAATCCTTCGGGTTACTGCCAATATCCTTTAAGGCTTTGGATTTCCTGTTTCTGTTAGAATAACTGGGTTTATTTGAATTCCAGAGTTCAGGATGGATTTGAACGGAGTCTATAGACTCCTTTGGTTCATTGTGGACAGGTCAAGGCTGTCTCTCTCTCTCTCTCTCTCCATGCTGCTGCTTTCCTCGCTTCCTCACTCTCCACAGGACATGTGACTGGACAAAGCACTTTCCACAGGTGCGTACGCGTTTTTGCTTCATTTTTATGCATTTTTTTCAGTGTTTTCCGTTCATTTCAATGAGGGAGGTGCATTTTGGTGCCTTTTTTTTTACCGAGCCAAACATGTACCAAAAATGCAGTAAGCAGGACTTTCAAAAACGCAACTGAAATGCAACGGACCAGTGTGAAGATTTACATACAATTTATAGGGATGCATTTTTCTTCCACTTTTTTAACTGAGCAACTGATCAAAAGCTGATCAGTGTGAAAAGGCCCTAAAGGGAAAGAGAGGCAATGAAAAGGGAGAAGAGGATGAGGAGGGCAAAAGAGGTGAAATAAAGGGGAAAGGTGGAAGAGAGATATTCTGTGTGGTGGTAAGTTTCAATATTTTTCATGAGTTCTGGTAGTGTTTATAATCCTCTGTATTGGTGTAGTCTATTCAATGAAATTCAATGGTTTAAAAAAATCTGATCAAATATGTATTCTTAACCACTTGCCCTCCGGAAGATTTACCCCCTTAAGGACCAGGCCATTTTTTGCGATACAGCACTGCGTTATTTTAACTGACAATTGCGCGGTCGTGCGACGCTATACCCAAATAAAATGTATGTCTTTTTTTTTGCCACAAATAGAGCTTTCTTTTGGTTTTATGATTTTTTTCATTTTTTGCGCTATAAACAAAAAAAAGACCGGCAATTTTGAAAAAAAAAACCAAAACATATTTTTTACTTTCTGCTATAAAACACATCCAATTAAAAAAATGTAAAAAAATTAATTTCTTCATCAGTTTAGGCCAATGTATTCTACTAGATATTTTTGGAAAAAAACCCCAATAAGCATATATTGATCAGTGCTAAAAAATATCTACTGTCAATGTACTAATGATACTGGCTGGGAAGTGGTTAACATCAGGGGCGATCAAGGGGTTAACTGTGTGTCTAGCTGGTGTTTTCTTACTGTGGGGGAGGTGCTTTTACTAGGGGAAGGCATAGATCCGTGCCCCTACTTTGCAGGAACACAGGATCAATGCCTTCTGTACTGACAGAACGGCAATCTGCCTTGTTTACATAAGCAGATCGCCGTTCTCTCTCTGTATTGAAGGATCGGTGGGTGCTGAAGGACATCGAGTCTGTGGTACCTGCTGATCAACTCCTGCTGTGTATAATCACAGTAGGAGTGGACTGCCGGCAGCGTGCATGCATGCCCCACACCCGGAAGTATCGGATCACATACTAGGTACTAGGTGCGATGCATACTAACATATTATGCTATTGCCTTGCAGGATTTTTATTTATTTATTTTTTTCAGACGGGTTTACTGCCGCTTTCATATAGATGCACATTCTCTGAGCTGCAGGGAGAAGAAGGGGACCAAGCTTTCATATGACTGCAGATAAGAGGTCTGATCATAGGCGTGCACAGGGGGTGTGGCAGGTGTGCCTGGGCACACCCTAATCACCCCATGAGGCACAGATTTCCCTGCTGATATTTCACCAAAGCCCCCCAATAGGGCTCCTAAAAAAATGCAAAAAATAATAAAAAAATTAAATAATAAAAATAAAAAACTACTGACACCGTCCACTGCCCTACTGAGAACAACCTCTGCCCTATTAACACTGTCCACTGCCCTACTGACACCGTCCATGTTTAATACATTTGGGGTGCACCCCCTAAAGCAATAGGCTGCGCACACGTATGGGCCTGATAAAATGTATTTAACAGGCATGAAGGATCAGAATACAGGCAGACTGCCATCTAATCTGTGTATCAGTGCCGCACAGATGTACACTCTGGGATGTGCTTGGAGGTACATGCAGGTCCCTGCAGCTGTCCACCTGTTATTGATTGCATGCATGGTGAACGGTAAACACAACCCTTTGCATGAATGTACAGATTGGTACGCCCATATAAATGAGGCCTTAAATGTAATATATTGATCTTTGATTGGGGTTTTCTTTGTAAGTTTGAACTGAATTTTTATACACTGTTGTATGTGTCAACCAGTTGAGATGATATAAAAATTAACAATATTATCATTACTTATTATGAGGGTTTATGTAAAGCATATCTTGTAAACAATTTGGGGTGTTTCCGTATTTAGAAGATATAATACCAGCCAGCACCTTTTGGCTATTTCAATGGATTTGAAAGTGTTTTCTGCATAACTGATTGATTGAACAAATGTTTCCTTGGGGAAGCTTTGCGTAAATAGACGTTTCAGCTTCCGCAGTAGTGTGAGAATAGATTCCCAAGGAAGAAAGGAGGTGAGTGAGGTCAGAATTGTGAACAATACATAGACAACTACTCTCATGACTTCAAGGACAACTTCTGCCTTTTGATGTAAATTATTATGGACACTCTATCCTCAAATGTTCTGTACTTTTGTAGGAATAAAGATCCCGATCTCAAGAAAACACAGCTAAAATACAGTATATATTCAGGAGCTGTATTATCTGTAAAATAATTTGTATATCTCTCCATCCAGTCCTGCAATTTACACAGCCTTGTCAGGTAGCAGAACCAAGTTGGTGACCTGACTTTTCTCTACTGCATTAAGCAACCTCTCTGCCCCCAGCCTGGGATGGGACATTATACTGCTTACTCTGCTCTTCCCTTCTGTTAGAATTTTCCTTGGGCAATGCAGCACACCTGTTTGTCACCTAGTGCTGCCCCGTCCCAGTTCTGCTGTATAAGGAATTATAAAAAGCTGATACCAATTACATATCTTGTAGTTAAACTAGCCGAATTTGAAGATATAATAAAGGCTGAATACTTATGGCAATTTCCCCAGATATACACCACCACTTATGAAGTCTGCTTTACTGCCTGTATATTACAAAGGAAAGCTACCATTTTATTCTGACTCCAACTGTTGTGATAGTGACTTCTCCCTTGCTAAGACCTCTATGCCTGGCCTGTATAAGCAGATATAATCACCACGGACAGTCTTTATCAGATAGCTTAAACTCTCCAGGCACCGATTCTTACATAAGCGTATATTTATTGCAAATAGAAGGTATAGCATACAATAAATGTGGCAGATGGTTGACAGATGGTATCTGCAAGTCAAAACATGGTAATGTGTCCTAGGATGCGAGCAGATTGTGTAAGGCCTAGATATATGTGGCCATCTTCTTCCTCATGAGACAGAGAGAGGACACAGGAAGAGGAAGTTACACCACAAAGTGACCCAGGAAAAGGAGATTACCTCAGAAGATGGGAGGGAGCACACTTAGAAAACAGAATAGGATAATGCAATATCCAAAACAACTCCAAGATAGCAGTGTAATAATCAACTATATAAACATTATTATAACTATGCATAGCATTATGTTTACATGATAAGTACATGTAACAGCACACTCCCCGTCTGGTATTGTAAATACCACTATGTGACATCATAACGGTAGTTATGCAATGCAAATAAACGATGGTGCAATTTGCAGTTGTCTTGAAGATCTGAAAGACAAAAATTAACATGCATGTATATGCAACAATGATAACTGCAACAAGGCATCAAGAAGTGTTACTTAACCACTTCCCGCTCAGCCTATTGACAAATGACAGCTGGGTGGTGGCTTCATTATGCTGACTGGGCGTCTACTGATGCCCTCAGGATAACCCCCGATTGCGCGCCCGCGGATCGCAGCGATCAGTGGTGCCGTGGGTCAGTCTGACCCACCACAATACCGATCGATGTAAAAGGCTTCCATCATAAGCCTTTTACCATGTGACCAGCTGTGACCAATCACGGCTGATCACAGTGTAAACAGGAAGAGCTGTTTATCTGCTTTTCCTCTGCTCAGGTCTGCAGACCTGAGCAGTGGAGAGCCGATCGGCTGCTCTCCTGACGGGGGGGCTGCACTGAACTTTTATCAGTGCAGCCCCCCTCAGGATTGCCACATTGGACCACCGGGGAGCTGACCAGGACCACCAGGGAGCCCCCCCCCCCCAGGGACAGCATTAGGAGGCTGCCCATGGACCACCAGGGAGAAGATCTTGAGGCCACCCAGGGACAACCAGGGAGCCTACACTAGACCACCAGGTAAGGGGCATACATTGCACTATAGGGATGGCACTGTGCCCGTAAGTGATGCCTGCCAGTGCCGTCCCTAACAGTGCTATATGCACCAGTGCCCACTAGTGCCATGTACCAGTGCCGACCAGTGCTGCCTATGAGTGCCCACCTGTGCCACCTATCAGTGCCGCCTATGAGTGCCCATCAGTGCCGCATATCAGTGCCACCTATCAGTGCCCATCAGTACTGCTTATCAGTGCCCATCAGTGTTGCATATATGTGCCCCATCATCAGTGCCACCTTATCAGTGCCAATCTGTACTGCATCATCAGTGCCTGTCAGCGTAGCCTCATCAGTGCCCATCAGTGTAGCCACATCAGTGCCCATTAGTGATGGAGAAAATGTACCTATACAAAGTTTTGTGACAGAAACAAAGAAAAACTTTTTTTTTTAATTCAGTCTTTTTTATTTGTAGCGCAAAAAATAAAAACTGCAGGGGTGATCAAATACCACCAAAAGAAAGCTCTATTTGGGAACAAAATGATAAAAACTTGTTTGGGTACAACGTGGCACTACCGCGCAATTCTCATTCAAAGCGCAACAGCCCTGAAAGCTGAAAATTGGTCTGTGCGGGAAGTGTTTTAAGTGCCTGGTATTGAAGTGGTTAAAGTTCAAGGCATCTTCTTGTGGTAGAAACTGAATCCAACAGACCCAGTAAGCAAGTTCAGTCTCCAAAAGGCAAGAATGGAACAAGTTCTGTGATGGGTCTGAGGAAAGTCTTTACAGTTCCTTTTCTGGCAACTTTCACCTCTACCTTGCGCACCATACCATCATCATTAGGGATGGTCTTTAGAATGAGTCCCATGGGCCATTCAATTATTTTGGCTTGCTGGTCTTTGAGCAGAACAAGGTCTCCAATTTGGAGGTTAGGGTTCAGATCAGCAGCAAAGATCTTGACTCCAGGATGAATCTCTGGATTGTTGTCAGGATCTAGAAGACTGAAAACCTCAGGTGCAATTTCTTCAGAACGATCCAGCAGGAATTCAGGTCCTGTTAACCAAGAAGAGTTTGCAAAGACACTTGCAGACATTGGTCTGGCGGCATGATCTGCAGGATTATGCTCCGATGGAACATGATGCCATTGTTCAGGCCTTGAGGATTTTCTGATTCTTTCTACACGGTTGCTGACATAGACATAAAAGTGTTTTGTCCTATTGTATATGTAGCCCAAAACAACCTTGCTGCCTGTGTAGAATTTGATGTCATCTATTTGAATGTCTAGCTCACGCAGTATAAAATCTGCAATTTCTACGGCTAGTACAGTCCCACAAAATTCAAGCCTGGGAACTGTGTGCTCAGGCTTAGGTGCTAACTTAGCGTTGCAAAACAGAAACCCTACATGGGTTTGATTGTGAGAGTCTCTTACCTTGAGGTAGGCAGCAGCTGCTATGGCTTCAGTGGATGCATCTGAGAAGATGTGAATCTCTTTTTTCTGATTTGCAGCAAGGGAAGCTGAAGTGTAGCAGCGTGGTATATCAATTCCATCTAAGGCATGTAGAGATTGTTTCCAGGACTTCCACTTTGAATATTTGTCTTTTGGTAGCGGAGCATCCCAATCTTGAATAGTCTCTGATAGCTGTCTTAATAAGGATTTTCCCATTCTATGGTGATGGGAGCCGAAAATCCCAGTGGATCGTATAGACTGTTCACCACCGATAGAACGCCATGTTTGGTGAATGTCTTGTCTGCAGAGCTGACTTGAAAGCCAAAGGTGTCTTTAAATAAGTTCCACCGTAAGCCCAGACTTCTCTGAACAGGAGGCATGTCCATTCCCAGATTTAAATCTTTAAATCCTGTGGCATGATCACCAGGCTGGAAGGCTTTCATCACAGCAGCACTGTTTGAGGCAATCTTATGAAGTCTGAGGTTGACCTCAGAAAGCATACCTTGAGTCCTTTGGAGCAGGTCTATGGCTTCTTCATCTGTGGGTAAGGATTTGAGTCCATCATCCATGCAGAAGTCTCTCTCAACGTAGTGTCGAGCATCTGCACCGTACTCTTTTTCACCATCAAGAGCATTCCTTCGTAAACCATATGTTGCAACAGCAGGAGAGGGACTGTTTCTGAAGACATGTACTTTCATGCGGTATTCAATAACTTCATTGTTTATGTTGTTGTCACGGTGCCATAGAAATCTTCGGAAGTTCCTATGGTCTTCTCTTACTATAAAGCAATGGAACATTTGTTCAATGTCAGCAGTTATGGCAACTGGCTCTCCTCTGAACCTCAGAAGTACTCCTACAAGGTTGTTGGTTAGGTTAGGACCAGTAAGAAGAACATCATTCAGGGATACCCCTTGATGCTTGGCACTGGAATCAAACACTACCCTGATTTGCTTTGGCTTACGTGGGTGATACACTCCAAAGAAAGGCAGATACCAGCACTCGTTATGTTCAAGAAGAGGTGAAGCTGGCTCAGCGTGATCATTGTCAAAGATCCTTTTCATAAATGCAATAAAAAAGGTTCCTTCTTTTCAGGCCTATTCTTTAGTGTTTGCTGAAGTGAGTTGAATCTGGATAAAGCTTGTTCACGATTATTTGGAAGTCTGACTTTTGTAGCACAAAGAGGTAATGGTGCAACACAGCTGTTAGATTCATCTTTGTAGCGTTCACTGTCCATTATTGCGATGATCTCTCTATCTTCAACTGACAAGGCTGTTCTGTTGTCATCACGTGTAGTACAAAACACTGTTACTACCTAAGTTGTTATCATAGGGGATGGGAGTAACATCAGATCTATAGAAATAATTTGCAGCGCCCAATCAGAGAAATATGAATAAATAATGCTTATAACCACAAAAGAAGATAAGAGATATAAAAAATGATGCCTAAAAACCACAAGTATATAAATAAATAAATAAATAAATGTTGAGTCCACTGGAGAGACTCTGGTGTTAATATATGCATATACCAGGCTTCATTGTTCCATATATATTGAAATGTTCAGAGAACTAATGAGTCCTGTGGAGATATATAAACAGGAGAGAAAATGTATCCAAATAAAAGTGTGGATGTACGCTTACCAGAAGCCCAAAGGCTATGCGCGAATGGTCAAATGGTGAATCCACAGATGGTCGTCAGTAGTCATTCAGATCTAATCCTGGTATGGTGTGGAGATGGACATCGGATGTCATCCAAATCAAATCCTGGTGTTGTATGGGGATCAGGTGGCTGGCTTCAGAGTGTGCTGGAAGCGGTGTCATCCATCAGGGGAATCCAGGGAGCACTTGTAGAGAATTCTTTGTCCGGATGAATGGTCGCAACTTCTCCAGATAGTTGCTCAGCAAATGGTGGGTTGCACACAGAGGTGTGGGATAAAAGAAGGGAATGCAATAGCGTAATACTGTTTGATAAAGTATTTATTGCATAACAAAGATGAATTATACTCACAATAAAATGGATAATAAAGAGCTCTTCAAAATCAATAAGACAGAAGGGGTCAGGAAACCCGACGCGTTTCGGCTCAGAAAGCCGTCATCTGCCAATGTGGGGTCTACTGCCGAAAGACTCGGCTTTGCGCAGCCCAAAGGACTGGGGAAGACAGAATAACTAAAACTTCTCGAGAAATAATAGGTAAAATAACACTCATATTAAGTAGAAACAATACGTTATTTATGAAATAGTTTGTCATAATGCGATAACGTAAGGGAAGAAAATAGGGTGTGGAGACACACGTTGGGTGGTAAACGACTCGTT
>BLSH010383449.1:1287954-1299563 GCA_018402905.1 Glandirana rugosa | reverse complement strand
TGTTGCCAATGTATTAAGTTGGTTGCCCATTTGTTGTCCACGGATAGTACCAATTGACTGTTTGTCTGAATATCATATATGATGGTCTATAGCCCATGTAGTCAGGACTGACATTTGTTTACCCAGATATTATCAAGTCACCCCTGTTTAAATGACAGTTACTATTATTTAATCCCCCTCAAGCCTGTCACCATCATGCCACCCTGCTATCATGCCCATGTTTTATAGTGGTGCACTATAAACAGCACTTCAATATTACATTTTAGTTTTTTTTTTACTGGTATAATTATAAATAGAATATTTAGATAAAGAAAAATCTCACGGTTTTGTCCCAGGTGTCAAATGTACTAGGTACACCAGCACTTATACATATTGCTTGCCATTTATTTCATGCGCATGGAGGAGCACATTCAGCTTTTTTTTAATCTACTGAGTTGGCTACAACCAGCCCCCATAAAGATGGTCTACCTTGGACTACCGTTCTTGTCTTCTTTCTCTTTAGGTGCAATCTAATCATTTGTGATTATTACTACAGGTACTTATACAGCACCATCAATTTACACAGCGCTTTGCATATATATATTCACATCAGTCCATGCCCCCAAGGAGCTTACAATCTAAGGACCCTAACTCACATTAATACATACAAGGGCCCAGTTATACAGGATCCATCCAATTAACCTTCCAGCATGTCTTTGATGTGTGGAAAGAAACCCACACAAACACAGGGAGAACATGCAAACTCCAGGCTGGTAGTGCCATGGTTGGGAGTTGAACCAGTGACCCTAGTGCAGTGCAGACAGGCAGAAGTGCTAACCACTACACAATTGTACTGCCCATGACTTTAATGTGGAAGTAAACTCCTTCTTGTGAATGATGCTGAAAGGTAGGCTTTTTATGACAGAAAATACTCTTGTTTTTGAGCCATGCATGTGTAGCTCAGTGTGCACTCTCGGTACGATTCTTTGCCGAGACAAAGTAATTCCCATGCCCATGCATAGAAGTTACATTATCCCGGTCCAGCCAGACTTCAAACCTGGAAGAAGAACAGGTGAAGATGGAAGACCCAGCGATGGAAGACCCATAATGGTAAGTATGCCATAATGTGCAAATATGCTGTGTATACTTGCACATTTTGGCAAAAAAGCTCCTGGGGCCCAAATTTTTGTTTCTGGAGGTAGCAAATGTAAAAATATTTACATGTAACCAGGTGCTTCCTTGAGAGTGGCTGGCCTCAATCTCATCATATATCACACATCCGGAGACACTGACCAGACCGGCTCTTGTTTTTGTTGTTTTATTTGGGGGAAATAACTTGGATGGGGATAAGGGGTAACTGTGGGATGCCCAAAGAATTATGGTACAAGGATTCCATATACAGTCCTGTATATGCGTACTTCACTGCAGACTCTCCCTCTGCAGACTATTGCTCCTTTCAACTCTCCAGCACTTCACTTGCTGGCCTTTGCTCTTACACTTATCTCACTACATAGAACTCACAACTTTACACTTCTTTGCTTCTCTCCAGCTCAGAACTTAGTTTCCAGCTTGAAAGGAAATTCATCAGGTTTCTCTAAACCTTTCTCTTCACCGTGGTTAGCACATGGTGAGGCCTACCCTGTTTCAACAGGACCTCGGGAACACCTATTACAGGCCAGGGTTTACAGGCCCCTAAATGTGCAGCAAAGTACTTTAGTGCTAACCGGGCCTTTGACGGACTACCACTCCCAGCCCATCCTCTTCCAGGTCTCATCAACCTGCTCTCTGGTAGCGACTCTCCTTTCCCTTGACTGGCTCCCAAGGCTCCCACAGACTGTCCACCATTCCTCTCCCAGCCTGCTCCATCACTTTCTCCTCCAGTCCCAGAGACCGTCACTCACCACACCGGTGGATACTTTAAAGTGTCTCACTCCTCCTGTAGCACCTCCGCTGTTCTCCTGTTCCACCTGTTTAGCTCCAGGAATCACTCTCCTTCCTGGCTGCACCGAACCCCCAGGCCCCAAGATCACCCTCCCCAGACTGGGGTCGACCTCCTGGGTAGGGGCCTGCACCACAGCGCCTCTGCTACATCTCCAGACTTCCACCTGACACTACTCCTTCCAGATTGGGCTGATTCGGAGTATTTAAGGTGAACGCTGCAGGAGCATGTTTACGGGTCCTGCGGACTCAATGTCTGCTGGCGACTCACGATCGCGGGACACAGAGGCAGAACGGGGATTTGCCTATGTAAATAAGGCGGATCTCCATTCTGACAGGGGACATCATGAAGGTCTGCTGTTCCCAGTGATCAGGAACAACAGCGATCTCTGTGTTGTTCCGGTGAGCCCAGCCCCCACACAGTTAGAACACACCCAGGGAACACTTGATCGTCCCCTATAACCCCATCCCTGTCAGTGTCATGTATGCATTGATGAGTGCATTTTTTTAGCACTGATCACTGTAATAATGTCACTGGTCCCCAAAAAGTATCATTTGGGGTTAGATTTGTCCACCGCAATGTCACAGTTCTGCTAAAAAACGCAGATCGCTGCCATTATCAGTAAAAACATAAAAAAAGAAATAAAAGTCCATAAATCTATCCCATAGTTTGTAGACGAAATAACTTTTGCGCAAATCGATCAATATACGATATTGCGATTTTTTTTTTACCAAAAATATGTAGAAGAATACATATTGGCCTAAACTGATGAATACATTTGATTTTTAATATATTTTTTAGGATATGTATTATAGCAGAAAGTAAAAAATATTTTTTTGTTTATAGTGCAAAATATAAAAACCGCAGAGGTGATCAAATACCACCAAAAGAAAGCTCTATTTGTGGGAAAGAAGGTCATCAATTTTGTTTGGGTACAGCGCCGCGTGACCGCGCAATTGTCGGTTAAAACAACACAGTGCCGTATCGCAAAAGATGGCCTGGTCATTAAAGGGGTAAATCCTTCTGGGGCTGAAGTGTTTAACTTATCCCCCACTCCGGCAGGCCCTTCCTATCTGTGCGACTGATCCCTCACAGTCTCCTCTCTAGGGTGTTCTGGCCAGCGGTTGGACATTTACCTTCTCATATAATGCAGGTTTAAAAATTCTGCATTGTACATGATGATGCAGAGGGCCCGCCAACAGCCCAGAGCATCAGAGAGAAGAAAAGTGCTGCCAGCCTTCCAAAATGAGTAATATGGTAAGTAATACAAGCTCTTCCTCTACCCCTACCCCACAAAATGAACAAGGATTTAGCCCTTGCAGTGCAAGAAGCCCTACTGCAAAGGTTTTTTTCCATCTTAGAATTGGGCTTTTTACCACTTCAGCCCCGGAAGGATTTCACACTTTAGGACAAGAGCACTTTTTGCGATTCGGCACTGCGTCGCTTTGACAATTGCATGGTCGTGCGACGTTGCACCCAAACTAAATTTGCATCCTTTTTTCCCGCAATTAGAGCTTTTTTTTGGTGGTATTTGATCCCCTCTGCGTCATTTCTGATCACCGCTATAAACAAAAGAAGAGCAACAATTTTGCAAAAAAACCCAAATTTCTTACTTTTTGCTAAAATACAAGTCCAAAAAAAAAATATAAAAAAACATTTTTTTCCATCGGTTTTGGCCGATTTATATTCTTCCTCATATTTTTGGTAAAAAAAATGTTTATTGATTGGTTTGCGCAAAAGTTGCCGCGTTTACGGACGATGAGAATTCATTTCTGGGTTTTTTTTTTTTTTACTAGTAATGGTGGCAATCTGCCATTTTTAGCGGTACTGCGATATTGCAGCGGACATGTCGGACCATTTTGACACTTTTTTGGGACCATTGGCATTTATACAGCGATTGGGGCTATAAAAATGCACTGATTACTGTGTAAATGCCATTGGCAGTGAAGGGGTTAACCTGCAGGGGACGCACTAAGGGTTAATTGTGTTCCCTGGGCGTGTTCTAACTGTGTGTGGGCTGCCCTGGCTGGGGGAAGGGAGTGATCACGGCTTCCATATACAGGAAGCCTGTGATCACTGCCCTTCCCCCTCTATGAGAACGGAGATCAGTGTTTACATACAGGGACCTCCGTTCTCTGACTGCGGGACAGGGGGCATCGCGGGTAGCCGGCGGCGATCGAGTCTGCCATACCCACTCCCTAACCCCCCCCCCCGGACACAGTGAGCGCACTCACAGCATTTGTTATTACAGCCGCGGTCATATGACGGCGGTTTGCCATAACGAGCCACTTTGTCGCCGTCAGACTGCGGTCGGCAAGTGGTTAAAAACATAGGTGTGAATAGGCCCCTAAACTCATTAGCCATACACAGATTCAATTTCCTGTTGGACCGGCCAAAATTGGAGCTGTGGGTGACCCTGCCGGCACCCCCCAGTTTGTTTATCTTTGATTACAAAATCGAAGGAGCTGGGTGGAAAACTGTCAGCCAAACAGTAACTGCATCCAATCTGATACTGTCATTGTTCCCGTAGTCAGACAGCCATGGGTACCCGCTATCTGAATACAATAATGGGCAAGGGAGATTCCTCCATCCTTGCTGTTTATCCTAGATGGGGGAATCAAGTAATTTCTCGCTTAGTTTTAGATGAGGATAGGATTCAATTATAGGCAGGTCCTGCTGCATACGTTGTTACATCGCAGGCTCGTGGTTTGCTATGGTATCTACAGAAACATTGCAAATAATGTACTTATGTTTTCAGATTGTTTTGCAAGCATCTTATCTAAGACCATTTGTTTAAGGACGTCCTGTTTGAGTGACACATGTGACCTTTATCTGTGTAATTTGTCAGCCAGATGAACTTTCCAGCAACTGAGGAAGTAGGGTGGGGTGTGTCTAGTGATTGAGTTGGCATAATGCTTCCAGTAAAGGGTAATGAGGAAGGTCCTAGTACCTGACACATCTGATCTTGCATTTTAGGAGGAGCCGCTTGGAGAACAGGATACACAGTGGAATGGACTTTATGCAGCTGTTACTAATTTTAAAGAGTGTTTACAGGAGATGTGTGCAGACCACATGGGGAGGTTGGTACAACAAGGTAAGTCATGGAGCTATGGACCAGAGGTAGGCAGTCCATAGGTACGGGATCATGGAAAGCAGCTACTATTATAAGGATAGAATATAAAGAATATAAACAGTACAGTGCAGCAGAATGGGTTAAACTAAAAAGCAGCACACCAATGTCAACTTGTTTTTACCTTTATGTGTAACTGTAGGCTTTTTTGACATTCAATGTTTTCATTCACCTTCTTTTTTGTTTATGGCCATATCAAAATTTTAGTCACATAAATGTGAAATATTATGTAGTAATATTACATACTCTTGTTGCCAACCAGCAGCTGGAGATTTAGGCTTCTTTTCACATTTTATGGGTTCTACCTTCTGCTTAGAAAAGCCTGTTGCCTACAGAGCTCAGTAGCTCAAGTTATACTGAAACTATGTAATGAGCAAGGCTTTTTTTTTCAATGGGAACACGGGGAATGCAGTTCCGGGACCTCCAGCACTGAGTGTATGAAATGGCAAGGGGTGCAGGAGGGTCTATTGAATTTGGTTGCTGGGGGATCTGTTGAGGGAGGGGTCTACTGATGCTGGCTGTTGGTTGTCTATTATTGCTGGGGAGGATCTGTTGTTGCTGGGGAATAATTGTTACTGGGGGGGGGGGGTCTATTGTTACTGGCTATTGGAAGTCTATTGTTGCTGGGGTGGATCTATTGTTCCTTGGGGGGGGGCTATTGTTGCTGGCTACAGGGGATCTATTTTACAGCTTTTCTTGATGTCATTTACAAATTCCATACAAATTAGCACCACAAAATGATACTTGGTTCTGTTTTCCCTAAAAGCGGGGTACTGGAAGGTGGGTTGGGGGTAGAACCAAGGGATGGTGCTTGGAGGTGGGTAGGGGGCAGAGAGCAGCGGGAGATTTCAAATCCCCAGGACCGGTACATCAGCGATACGATCGGTTAGTGCTGGGGGATCGCCGGACTGCAGGTTAGCGGGACCGAGTGCAACGTGAAGGGGGTTCTGTGTAAGTTTAACTGACAGGTGAACTTACACTTTAACAAAATAAACACAGCACTTTATGTCAAAATACATATAAAATATACATTTAAAAAGCACATAAACTCAAATATATTTAGAATAAAACTTAAAACATTTATAGCTTTCTTTTAATTAAATGAATTATACAGACGATAACGGAGAGCTATTTTTATTTACTTGAATTGGTTAAGGGGTGCAAACATGGAAGTTGGACTCTGAGCAGACATAAAAGATAGAAATGAATTCAGCTCTGTAATCATGAATACCTTGCTAAATGCATTTTTTTATGCAAGCAGTGTAGCTCTTGTAGTCTCTGTACAGCAGGGCTGGAGTGTAAAGCAGGAAAGCAGTACAAGGAGGCAATCAGTTCAAGCCAAGAAGCATGTTTATTGGAAGATGAAGCAGAATGACATCACTGTGCTGCTTCTCATTTCACTGTCCAATCAGAAGCTGGGGGGAGTTATGCTGCATTCACAATTGAGTGTAACCGGAATACGCATTCTTGCTCATGTTTTTTTCCATGCGTCATGCCTAAGGCAGCCCATTAACTTGAATAGGCTGTGCTACGTGCAAAAGATGCCCCAAAGTGGTTCCAGAACCTTCTCAGTCATGGAAAGCCAGGAGTTCTTTCAGTGCACGTTTTGCCACATTTTGTTTTGCGACAAACATGCATCTGCTACCTACGCATGGGGTGACAAACAATTAATGGCACCACACGTCCAACCCATGATTGTAGCAGATTTGCAGTGCATTTCCGAAACAAGTGGAAAAATGCACACTTTTGGATGTTTTGTCATGCGTTTAGGAAATTCGCAGGTGTGAAAGCAGCCTCAAGGATGACCTGGGCTCAGAGGAAGTGGGTTTAATAATGATGACCATCTGACTTGGAGACATCTAGCAGCAGAAAAAGTGCTGTAGGGATAATGTTTTGGTTGGAAGCTGAGCTGGAATCTGAATATTGCAGGAAAAGAGTTGGTTTTGTTATTTTATCTTTTAATGGGCTGTTGGATTTTAACTTATTTTTGGTTGAAGTACTACTTTGCTTGCTTTAGTAAAACTCATATTTTGTCTTACAGTGTGGTGTACACAGTCCAGCTACCCCATATCACCACCTAAACTGTGGGGATGTCCCTTGCAGCCTCTGATCCCACGGATACGAGCCGAGTTCCTTCAGTGTAAGACAATTATTCATTATTTCTGAATTGTAAGAATTACCCTTGCTTACTCATGTTTGTCAATTTTACTGACGGATATCCTTTGTCATGTTTAGATCTCCGAGAAGTCACCTTAGACCCTGAAACTGCCCACCACAACTTATGTCTTACGCAAGGAAACCGCAGAGTTCTGTGCAAGCTGCAGCCCCAGGCTTACTCAGACCATCCCGGACGCTTTGACCATTACACCCAAGTTCTTGGCAGGGAGCCAATGGGTCATGGGAGACATTATTGGGAGGTCCATCTGTCTGGAAATCGAGTAAGCTTAGGTGTCACCTATCATAACATCTCTCGAAAAGGTCACCAGAGCTACTGCTTGGCTGGTAGAAATTCAAAGTCTTGGTGCCTAGAATGGAGCAGCAGTCGCTGTTACGCCTGGCATGATGGTCAGAGAGTTTTAGTAGCCACAGGACTACAGGAGAAACTTGGCATCTTTTTGGACTGGGATGAGGGTAGTCTGTCCTTCCACGAGGTATCAGATGATATGCCACTTCTTCACCAGTTCAATGCTTCCTTCATCCAACTAGTATATCCCATATTTTTTGTCAGCTGGAACTCAATTATGTCCATTGGGGAAGCGATGCCAACTCACCAAAGTGACCACAACAAACGGTTCTATAGGCAGATGTCCGCAGAATTCTGAGCTACCTACATTACATTACTAATGGATTACTGTACATAAAAGTACACGTTAAAATGTAACATTCTAGTTTTTGGCAAATATGATATTCTAAGGCAGAGCAGCAGAATAATACGCTGTATTTATTATTTATTACCTATCTCGTCTTTGTGCATGCTATTATAATTACTTTCTCCTGTGCCCATGCAGAGCAAAGTAAAGGGTTGCCTAATTTACCCCTCCCCAGAATCTTATACTAACCCATTCTTGTCTTGTTAGATATAGAAAAGTAGGCTATGTTCATCATTCATCCAAGGAGTTCTAGCATTATGGACAAATGTGGTGTCAGATTTGTGTGAGGGCAACAAGAAACCCCCTCAGGCTCCCTGACAAGATCCTGTAAGCTAGGGGCTATAGATAAAGGTAATCAATTATCACCTCACTGGAGGGGGGGGGGGGGAGTCATGCCAATAGAAGAGGCCTCAAACTGTCTTGGATTGCCACACTCTTTAGTCCAGTGGTTCTCAACTCCGGTCCTCGGGACCCACTAACAGGCCAGGTTTGCAGGATAACTGAAATACATCACAGGAGATACCATTTGCTGCTCAGTGATTGCAGTATTTTAGTCTGCATCTCCCCAAGGTAATACTTCTGGCCTGTTGGTGGGTCCTGAGGACCGGAGTTGAGAACCACTGCTTTAGTCAAAGATCAGAGGGAAAGATTTTCCTCTATCATTAGATCCAAAATATTACTCTTGGGAAGATGACAGTTATTCCTTCTGACAGTACACACTATAAGCTACATGCAGTTGCAAAATAGCATGTATTGGTCTCATAAAACCATCTAAGAACCTATTAAAAGTTTGTTTGGGCCTTCAGTCATGTTGTGTTTGGACTCGCTATGATCAGGATGATGCACTGGTATCAGAAATCCATGTGTAGAGCCAGGTCCATATACTCTATGCCCGCTTGAGAGGCAAGAACTTTCCCCACACCTGGCAGAGTACCACCCCAAAAGGTGTCTGACCATGGGGGAGGAGTCTGTCCCACATCTCTAGGAGGAGAGAAGAAGCGGCGCCCTACTAAGTGTAGCAGTGAGTTAAAAACAAGTTTTATTAAAAAGTGCACTTACAGGATCATGCATATAAGTAGGCACATAGAATTGGTTGGTCCTAGGTGTCTCCTCCAGGATGTTCTGGGCGCTGGGAGTCCCGCAGCTCTGATGCCTGGCCGCGTCAGGCCTGACGAAGGAGCACATATGCTCAGAACTCGTGCCTTCAGCTCTCACAACGATCACCCTCTACTAACACCAGGGACTACGGACGCCTGCGACTGCTTCCTCGCCCACTTGCCTGGAGCTCCGGACACCACCGGCGTGGCCAGGCATCAGAGCTGCGAGACCCCCAGCGTCCAGAACATCCTGGAGGAGACAGCTAGGAGCAACCAATTCTACGTGCCTACTTATATGCATGATCCTGTAAGTGAAATTTTAATAAAACTTGTTTTTAACTCACTGCTACACTTAGTGGGGCGCCGCTTCTTCTCTCCTCCTTACCATTACAGAGCTGTTTCTGCTCCGCCAGCAGGCCGCCCCACGGACCACCACCCCCTCTTGTCTCTCCCCCTCCTTGCTGCCCAGGACCCTGAAGTTCCACTGCAAGCGCTGCATCCACCCAATGTCCCACATCTCTACCCCTATAAAGTTAAGTGTCATGAAACAAAGCAATCTAATTAGTCTGAAGTTTGTTCTGAACAAGGCGGTTCCTGGCTTTCTCCAGTGTGCTCCCACCAACAGGATAAAACAATACTGCTCAAATTTTAACGTTCACTTCTGTTTTTCCCCCCAATTTTTTATAGCAATTTGCCAATTTCTCTGTATGCCATTTTCTTTCTTGTTTTTTGTCGTTATTATTTCTTTGCAAACAGTATGTCCATGCATTGTTCAGTGTTTTTGGAATATTAAATACAAAATGAATATGTTTACCATATTGTGTAATAAGCAAAGAATTCACAACTTCTAGAGAGACTGTTGTGCTACCTGTGTATTACAAGTACCTTTAAGCCGGTTGTAGGTTTCTTGCTAATCTGTGTGAGACTGGATCGTGTACTTGCACCCTCCTGTTCTGTAATGGAAGCGGGTTGTAATTTAACAGCGTGCTGGTCAATCTCCAGGGATGCTTGATAAGGAAAAGACTTGTAAGCAATGGTAAAGTGTTAAGTATTTTGGTGTGATTCTCTCCACTACTTTGTCCTGAGGCCATAAATACAAGAGGAGTTAGTAAGCTGAGGGATTTAAGAAGGTTCTGGAAGCAGGATGAAGAAAACTAAGGACTAATGCCCCCTAGAAATGTTATTTCCTTCCTTTGTGATTGACTCATTGATTTTCCCAGAAGTCTGCAGAAAGATACAACTCAGATTTTGGGCATCCTCTGCAACAAACGTTTCAGTTATGTTACGATTCTACTAAAAGGGTTTAGTCACATCTAAAAAGGTATGCAGACCCTGCCACTTTCCTCAATTAAAATTCTTGCAATGTACATTGATCATAGAGAGGGGAATGTTTTCTTATCAAAAAAAGTGAAGTTACTCTTTACCAAATGACTCTTTTACTTTGCTCTGCATAGCTTTATATAGTACCGCTGTAAAGGTTTCTCTTTCATTTTTAATATAGATTTTATTAATCCAAATCATTCTTGTACAGACACAATAAAAATGAAATACATTTGACTTTTTGTATAAACTGCAGGCTGTATAAAGTATGCATCTTTGCCTTTGACATTTCTTACATTTTAAGGCATGTGTTGAACATGTACAATGTTTTTACTGTCCAGACATTATTATAGTAGAATCAGATAGCTGTAGCCAGTGTGGTGCTTCATAGGAGGAAGGGAAAAGTTAAAGCGGAACTCCAAGCAAGCAGCTAAATACCTGTGTGCCACATAACCCTGCCCCTAGCTGTCCCTCTTTTTCCAATTCAGTTGAGAGGTCTGATACAGGGCAGGGACAAGGGGTGGACAGGAGGGCGCAATGGTTTATTGCAGGGATGTGGGCGCCCTGACCCTAAGGGCAGGGAGGGGTGCAGTTTGGCATCTTTGCCCTGGGGGCTGGATGGTATTGTCCCAGCATGGTCTGATATGTACAGCAACTTAACCTACCTATACACTGGCGCTGGGAGAAGCGTGGGCCTATATATATATACTATTGACTTTAACTAAGTGTAGATTGTTATGTCTACTAAACATTTTCTGTCAGTAGACAACAATGGTGGACACGTGTAGTCTCTGACAGGATTTTGTTCCATGTGAGCAGTTTCTGAGCATGGTTTTGGTTTATGCAAGCAATCTCTGAGAGGATTTCATTCCTTGCGAGTAGTCTGTCTGGATTTTGTTCCATGTGAGCAGTTTCTGAGAGAGGTTATGTTTTTTTTTTCAAATTCTTTATTGGTATACATTAATAATGACATTACATCCATCAGTCGAAGACATCCAGGTGTACAAAAATAAACAGAGTATAAAATTCCACCAGAAAAACCAATATTACGCCCATAACCTAACCATGTCGGGCGACTGTGAATAACATCAGATCACGTAAGAAGAGGACCGACCGCCATAGACCCCCAGCTCACGACTACGAGCCATCTGGGGTATGAGCAAACGGCCCTCTCGTTTTCCAAAGACTAGTATAGTAGAAGAAAGGGAGAAAAATCAGAGAAACCAGGAGTCAGGAGGAAGTGGAAAGAGGGGAAGAGAGGGGGGGGAGAGAAA
>BLSH010383449.1:1248338-1281134 GCA_018402905.1 Glandirana rugosa | reverse complement strand
GGAGGAATGGAAGAGGACTCCAGTGGCAACCTGTGAAGCTCTGGTGAACTCCATGCCCAAGAGGGTTAAGGTAGTGCTGGAAAATAATGGTGGCCACACAGAATATTGACACTTTGGGCCCAATTTGGACATTTTCACTTAGGGGTGTACTCACTTTTGTTGCCAGCGGTTTAGACATTAATGGCTGTGTGTTGAGTTATTTTGAGGGGACAGCACATTTACACTGTTATACAAGCTGTACACTCACTACTTTACATTGTAGCAAAGTGTCGTTTCTTCAGTGTTGTCACATGAAAAGATAGAATAAAATATTTACAAAAATGTGAGGGGTGAGATACTGTATATATATATATATATATAGTAGCAGTGGAGTGCAGGTTGGGTCTTATTTGCTGCTCCTGAAAACTTTTGTGATCAGGAAATTTTTTTCCTACATCTGGTCCTGCTTGTATATAGAATAAGCTGCAGCTGTTAATTTGTCCATTCAGCAAAGATGAGATCCATAAAGCAAAACTTACACCAGAAAATGGCTGGAATACATGAATAGTTATCGTTCCAGTTGTGCAGCATGGAAAATGTGTGGAATCGCAAGACTGACTGGACAGATCTACTGATACCTTGGCTGAAAAAGGTAAAGACATACACGTTTCAGCTGTATCTTTAGCAGCTAGCTTGGAGTTCCTCTTTAGTCTATGTAGAGTGTTTGGTAATGTACACTGAGTGCAGAAAGGGCCTCTTGCCTACTAAATGACAGGTTGTTCCGTATGGCCTCCCCTGCGCCAAGGTCATCGTTCACTTTCCCTTGACTGACGAGCTCTCTGCCTGCGAAGTTTGACAAACAGGACGGCTTCCTTTTCAGAACGACGACATTCCAAGAGCTGCAGGATTCGATCCCCTGAAATGAGAGGCACACTGCTAATTATCAAAGTCTGCAAAACAGGAAGGACTAGCAGTCCTGTCATTGTGATGTTGGCTTGTGTCCTGCAGGTTTATCTAATTCCATTAATGGATATGTTTAGTTTTCTTTGGCTTGTTGTCCGGCACGGATGTCTCCAGTCTCTTCATAACAAATACATTTGTTTTGTCCAAGCAAGAGACTGTTTAAGGGTTTATTGAAGCCCAATTAAAGTCACAGTGCAGTCGGACCTTGTGCTAACAACCTCCATTTTTATAGTCTTACTCTAGATCGGGGGTTTCCAAACTTTCTAAACAAAGGGACAATTTACTGTCCTTCAGACTTAAAGTGGTTGTCAACTCATAACAACCACTTTAACCTACAGGTAAACCTATAATTAGGCTTACCTGTAGGTGCCCTGCATATCTCTTAAACCTGCACGGTTCAGGAGTTATGCAGTGTAAGAGATGTGCCAATGTCATTTCGGCACATGCGCAGTGAAAAAACGGCCTGTTTCTTCACTGCAATCGTGCCATGACTGGCGGTTTCTGCGCGCATGCGCAGGAGTGATGTCACGCGACTCCGGCCAGTCACAGAGCCAGAGATTGCGGCCCCAGAAGGAAGAGGGGCAGAAGATGGACGCTGCCAGCACAGGGGACAACGTTGGACGTCACAGGCTTCGTTTGCAGGTAAGTGGCACATAATGGGCTAATTAATGCGATGCATTGTAGCCCATTATGCATCTACTTTGCAGGGGAATGTAGAGGAAGTAAACCCCATCTGGGTTTACTTCCTCTTTAAGGGGGGCCAGACTGTGGCCATTGGGAGTTGAAAAGGTTCTAACATCAATGGGAATAAACAATGCCCCATCTTTGGTGTCAGTGGGAGGAATAGCGTCCCATCGCTGGTATAAGTGGGAGGAATTGTACCCTATCTTTGGTATCATTGGGAGGAATTGTGCCCATTCATTGGTGTCAGCGCACGGCCCCACCCCCCCATCCATGCGTCCGGCTCCCTGATCTACAGGGTGCCAGAGGCATGGATTCCAATGGGGGATTTTTTTGAAGCACGTGTTTAGAGCCAGAGGCTCTAATAGGCTTCAAAAAAGGTGGGCTCGGGGTGCAGAGCACTGCGCCCGAAGCCCACCCAGTTGTGTGACAATAACTAATGAATATTCAGTATTGACACACTGATCCTAAGACCCGTTCCCTGATTGCCCAAAAGGAGAAGCTACTCTATTGGCAGAGGGAGAAGATGCATGGCGAAAACACCGCCGTGATGTCGAGGAGACGCAGGGGAAGCAGGTCGCCCAGAGGAAAGCGCTGCCCGGGGTAAGTGTTGCGGGTGACCGACCCGGGGGGGGGGGGGGGGTGTGTCTGTGCTCTATTTGCTGCCTCCCCCCAAAAAAATATACCACCGGCTGCCACTGGGTGGTGTCAGTGGGGGGAATCAAGTCCTATTATTGATATAAGTGGATGAAAATAGTGCCCCAAGGGCCAGATAAAAGCGAGCCACATCTGGCTGCAGTTTGGAGACCACTGCTCTAGATTTCAGCGGTTGTGCAGAGGATCTAAATATGACTATGCAGTGTAATAGGTAGACTAGGTGTAATAGACCTGACATAGCCCCTCCCCTTTCCTGTGCCAAGGGGTGTGGCTTTTACTCAGCTCTGCTAACACAGAGCACTGTAGTGTAAGGCAGGAAGTACTTTATATTTAACCTCTTGCTGACCATGTAGCACATATGTGCCCATGGCTCTATTGCCCACACACTGCACATATGTGTCCATGGCAGCTGAGGTTTCTGTGCTGAGTGTGCCTTAGATGACAGCTCCCAGTCTCTAGTTATGATCGGGAACCAACAGGACAGGCTCCAAAAGCATGTGACAGAAGAAGGTAGGGGGAAAGAGAGGCGCCAATCGGCCAATCTGGCCTTGAGCATCTTGAGGATCGGCAACCTATACTTGCATCCAGAGAGGAGAGGTGAGGAGTGCCCTGAACTGCATCTGTGCCACCACTACCTGGGGAGCCAGTTTCCCCACAATTGGTAGGTGCACAGGTATGGTCACTAGGGGTATTTAGTAGAAGGAAGGTGGCAGGAAATACTGGGAGGAAGAAACGCATGTCCATTTAGGTAGAAACACAGTAGGTCTTGGGGTTATTGGTGTTAGAGTCGATGGATCTTGCCTATAGCATATAAAAATATATAGCCTAGCTTGTGTATTTTTTATATTTACATTTTTTATAGGCTTTTTGCATTTTATTGTAGACTCTGGACCTATCATTTAAGCCCCTCTCACTTTTAATAGTTTGGCCACACCCATCATTCAGTGTGACACATTACAAGTATGAATTTACCCCACCCCCAACTCCACCCCCATTCTCAGGAATTGCAATAATCAGAAGTTCCCAGGTATGTACATGCACAGTTAACAAGAAGTAGAAAAGTAAAACTGATCTGAAGTTGTGATTGAGGGGCAGACATATTGTATTTGTGCAGCTGCACAAGGGTCCCTTGGGTTTAGCGGTCCATTTATACTAAATATATAAATGCTCCTGTTGCTCATTTACAGTTGCTCCGATGACATAGGCTTTCCAATCAGGTCTGTCTGTTTGTTCAGATGAACCAGATCAGAAACCTTATGTGGGTCTATAGGCCGGCTGATATAAACAGATTTGTGCCGGTTTATACCCGTCTGTTTCCAAGCCTGGGTGGACTTGGATGTACATCTGGCCGTCCATAGAGTCATCACGGATCTGCCATGTCCTCTATGTAAATGTGGACACAAACTAAACGAGCATGTGTAGCACTACCCCTTAGGGGTTGCAGATGACAGGGTTCCCCAGTCCTACACAGCCTGGCAAATAGCATTTTTCAGCTTTCATCCTGAGACAAGGAACAATCTGAGTTTTTTTTTTTGATGTTTTAGTAGGAATAATAACTTGGATGGGGAACAGGTATTATGGGATGCCCAACTTGATAGCAACAAAACCAGGGACAAGCCCCCCCCCCCCCCATGTACAACTCCAATTGATTCCTCTTCTTTAGTTTTTACAACTCTGATTGATTCCTCTCTTGGCAGCTAACAGTTAGAAAAGCAACAGCCCCTTATGGATTAGGAACTCTCAGTCCCTTTAGAAAGTAGCACAAAGTGTTGTGAACTGCATACCGGAGTACCTCTAACACTCTTGTAGACACTGGCCCTAGCGCTACTAACTGCAGGAAGTGCCAGCTCACCTGGTAGGGTTACCACCTATCCGGAATTCACCTGGACAGTTCGGGTTTGGAATCATGTTCAGTCTGCTTGAAACCCGGAAACATTATTCAGACTGGACCATGGCTTCCCAGCAGGGTTGCTGGCTGTAGTTGTCTAAACTGAGAGTGTCTGTAACACTCTCTTTCACACTGCCCAAAGCCAGCACTAACACTCCCCCCTCCAAACAAACACACACAGACGGGTGAGGAGAGAGGGCTTGATCTGCACCTCTTCATCCCACCCCTATCCCTCTGTGTCTGCCCACACGCCAATCCCCAGCGCTGTGCCTCAGAAAAGGAAAGTGGGGGCCGGAAATTTGAAGTCCAGCAGCCTCAGATACATCTGGATGAATGGTGTTGACTGCCAAGAGGTGAGTGAGCTCACCATCATCCCTGTCTGTGACTGAAGTCTGCCCCCACCCCTGTTCTCTCTCCTGCCTCTGAGTGAGTACACTAAGGTAAATCAGGGTTCTCAGAGCACCCCTTACATCAGAGTACCCCTTTACACCAGACGCCACAGTGTCCCACCTTATATCAGAGTCCTCTCCGTGCATCAGAGTTCTCAGTGTTCCCCCTTAAATCAGGGTTCCCAGAGCATCCCTTATGTTAGAGTCTCCAAAGTTCTCCCTTACATCAGAGTCTGCAGAGTTCCCCCTTACAGTGAAAGGGAACTCTGCAAGTTCAGATGTAAAAGGGGAACTCTGTGGACTCTGATGTAAAGGGGGACACTTTTTATTAATGTCCTAAGATTAAAAATGTTATTTAATAGCAAAATATATGCATAGTTTATACTAGAAAAAAAATTGCTGTGCGCTGCTAAAGTGTTCGGGTTTGACTTGAGGAAAAGGTGACAACCCTACCACCTGGCTGCTTCTCCACTAGCTCACCCGGCTGCTTTGTCACCAGTCTACCCTACTGACTCTTCACCAGTCTACCCTACTGACTCTTCACCAGCCTACCCTACTGACTCTACACCAGTCTACCTGGCTGACTCTACACCAGTCTACTTGACTGACTCTTGAGACCTCCTAAGGCAAGGTTAAAGAACATTTAACCACACTGCTATTTTCCAGAGACACCTGCTACACCTAGCAGTCTCTCCCCTTGTAGGTCCCTGTACCATGCTATAGTACTCACACTGTCCTCCTTGCTCCCATTTTCTCTCCTTCCAAACTGCTTCTGTTGTCAGGATCCTCCCAGGCCAGCCTTGAGCTCCAGCCCAAGGCAGAGCACCCCTCCGCCCCAGGCTAGGGGGTTTTCCTCAAGGGCCACTGACAGTCCCATCAGCGCTCAATCTTTCCATCTTCCACCCGACTCCCCTGCCAGCATGAATCATTCATATTTAAGGGCTGGCTTAGCCCCATGCCAGACCCACTGCCCAGGGATTGGCTAAACTCCCCTAAGTATGCAGAACAACCCTCCTAGCCTCCATCATCCAGTTTCCAGAACGCTCTCCAACTTTCCAAAAGCAGGGGGAGGCACCAGAGAATTGTCTGTATGAGTCATCCAGCCCTGACCTAAAGTAAACCCATGACCCAATTAAAGGCTCACAGGTTTAATTACGAGTCAAAACATACATTTTCCTGTACTGACATTAGTAGAACCCTAGAGGGTGCTACATATGGATGTAAAAAAACTGACATCTGTCCCATTCAGTTTCAATTCATCTGCTCATGGATTCCCTGCTGAATGGAATGGAGCAGCACCACGTGAAAGGATCCTCAGACAGACATAGGCACTGCTCACTTTTAGGACAGGTGAGAAACAGAACACATTCTTCATTATTCAAAGACTATACTCTGGGCAAAACTCCAAATCAGAACGAAATGTTTTTACTGGAGTTGTGCTTTATTATTTTGGCTAGCATAGTTTATGTGATTGAAGAAGGGGGGGAAGACAAGGTGCGCCAGACTCAAATGCAGTATGCCATCACAATTAATTTATTGATACAAGCTGAATGGGTACTCACAAGCAAGGGTTAAAAACATGCACATAATCTGGAAAGTCTAGGCCCAGGACCGTGTCACTCCTTCCTCGGCTATGGTCTTGTTGGGTGTTATGTTCACATGGAGCAGTGCTGGCGTGAGAGTAGCCGTGGAACGCACAAAGCACTGGAAGCACCAGAACCCGGAAGTCCCGAAGGAAGTGACGTTAGCACTGTGACTGGCCAATAGGGTGACGCGTTTCAATACTCACTGCATTTTCCTCAGACCCACCAACAAGACCATAGAGGAAGGAGTGACATAGTCCTGGGCCTAGACTTTCCAGATTATGTGCATGTTTTTAACCCTTGCTTGTGAGTACCCATTCAGCTTGTATCAATAAATTCATTGTGATGGCATACTGCACTTAAGTCTGGCACACCTTGTCTTCCCCCCCTTCTTCAATCCATACAGAGTTGCTTCTGCTCTTCGGGTTGCTGCCCCTGGGTGCTGGTCCATCACACTGGGTACATCCTTTTACATGAACTAATTCATGGAATGTATGGATTTTATGGACTTTGATATGGACTGATTTCATTATTATTAATATTTTATTCATTTATTTAATTTAATTTTTAATTCTCCCTCATTTTACAGTGAGCATTTTATATATATATAGGCACCCCAGGGCCCCTGTGCTATTGGCGCCATTCTATTTAACAATTGTAGTTCATGTGATCCCCTTCTAAGCATAGGGATTCTTTTGTAGAAGAAATAGAGAGTATTAAAGCATCATAACCAAAAAAACAACAACCCAGCAATGTCATGAATTGAAGTACAAACCATTGTGTTTTGGATGACTGAGGGGCAGCCGCTTCTGTGGGATGTTGGTCACCCTGTCATCTTTTAATCCTGGCACATCTGCAAGATCTAGAAAAGCTTCACCCTCCAGTTCATTGGAAAGAAGGGTGTCATGGTCAAACACTGTAAGCAGGACGCAGGCTCCAGAAACCTCACATTGCTCTGGGGTCACCAGGCTGAAAAAAAGAAAAAGATGTCTGTTCATATACGTGACTATTGTATTGTCTAATCTATTCTTCATACATAATAACCACATTGATATTTATTTTTCAGGGTTCATTATAAAACATTTTGTTTGCACAATATGTTATAATCACTTACAAGTCAAATGTCTCATCATACAGAGGGTTCAGCTCATTCTTCATGATCTGTGTGCAGCGTGGCTCCACTGCTGGAAAAATGTGCTTAGGCTCCAGCGTCAGTTGTACAAAGGGGTCGCTGCTCCCTACGCAAACACAAGGGTGACCAATGAGATCAGTGCATTTTGTTTTCAAACACTGCTAGTTAAATGTAATGCATTATGGCTTTCTACATTATTTCTTTCTAAGCTTATAATGGTCATGACAAAAAACGTTGAGGCTGCGTTCACACCTATGCGAATTGGATGAGGCTTACACCGCATCCAATTCGCAGGACACTTGAAAACAATTGTTTTCAATGTGTCCAGTTCACATATGTGTGGTGCATTCACACTCCGCATTGCACAGAAAACGTGTGCATTTTCTGTGCAGTGTGTTGCAAATTCCAGGCACATTTTGTTCAATGGGAACGCATCTAATTCGCAGATGTGTTCCGCATTGAACAGGGATCTTTCCCCCTCCTCATCCCCCCCCCCCCCAGTCAGCTAATGCACTGTGAGAACGGAGAGGAGGCGCTGAACAGCGGCTTCTCTCCTTCTCACAGACAACGGAGCTGGAATTCACACCGGACTGGTGTGAATCCAGCCTAAAACATTTTTTTTCTAGTTAAGTAAATATAGTCCTCTGTCCAGACAATGGAGAGAGTTTTCAGTCGCCTTTGTTATCATTAGCCAAACTGATTTTAGCTTTTCTGAAAGAAGTTAATACTTAATGTAGAGACTTCTACCCTAAACAGCTGCTGAAGCAGCCGGCATAGGTCTGGCGAAACCGGTCAGGCTTTGGTTCAATGCCATTACTTCACCTTCTCACCATGACCGACCAGTGACCCACATGGAATTGGATGCTCTGACCAATGGACTTTATTTTTAGGGGCCCAATATGGAGACCACTATGGAAAATGGGATTTGATAAGTACAACACCACATATATGTATTTACTTGGGATTTGGAGTACTGACTAAGCTTTGATTATAGAACTCACAAGACTGTTATATTATATCATTGGGGGCATGAAATGGAGTCCCCACGAGCATGATTTGGGAATACGCTGTTGTTCTGATCCACAGTGCGAGGGGAGCGGTCAAAGTATATATGGACATTCCTTGGGATAACAATGCGGCATGAACTTTTGATGTCCTAGCAAAGCTAGTTGGATTTAACTCTACAAAGCTTTGACCTAGTGGCCCCCTCTTGACCACTGCAACTTGTTATGCTTCCTACCTACAGTTGGTACATCATTGCTGAATACTCCCACAAACTGCATTTAACAACACCAAAGCTTGGATTCTGATTAATTTCCCTATCTTCAATTAGAATGGTGGACTCTTAAGTGCAGTACAAAACCTATAGGTTGGAGCAGCCCATATATGACCCTTTTAGGATCATTAGGCCACTCTGCCCCCACTTAACAGCAATGAATTTTGATTGATGGTACAGTTATATATGGTCATTGGCTATAGTTGGATACTGAGTGAGGTATATGTTTGGGTGTTCTAATAGTATGAGTGAGATTGTGTGGTGTGGTGGTACCAATTTTATATACAGGTTTCACAACCAATAAACTTTTTTCAGTTAGCCCAGTGAGTTGAAACACATTCTTTTTGATACCTATTCAAGGGGTGGTTGAGCACAATCAGGTCTTTTATTCTCAGTTATTGTGATATGGTTTTACCGATAGCTCCCACCTCTACCTATGGGGGATATTGATTCTCCCCTTTTTTTCTTTTTAGAATGCTTTTGATGTTTAGTATATATACTTAGGGGCAGTATCTTGAGGCTGGGTTCACACCGCAGCACGGAGCAGCTCACAGCAGGGGTCCGGTATGTCCCTGTTCACCCTTTCAGGTCCGATTTCAGCCCGAATTTGTGGCTGAATTCGGACCTGAAATGGACCAGAAGACGCACAGGACTCCTATGCAATTCCCACTGGAGCCCCTCTGGAGATGTGTGAACCAGCTCCATAGAGAGTCGGTCACAATCTCCTGACATGCAAATTTGATGCGGAGAAACCCACATCCAGTTTGCAATAGTGTGAACCCAGCCTGATGGTCCAAATCTTGAGTCTGTGATTCTTAATATAACTGATAGTGCTCTAAGAAGCTTGTTATGTATTAACTGTTTGTAAAATAAAGAAAGTATATGACAGCAAATACAGTAGATAGTGAATAAAACAGATATAAAAACATATAAGAACTAAAAGTGACCCATTAACGTTTCCCTATGGTATAGCAGAGTTGCACTATCATATCTGAGAAGAAGAAATACAGCAGCGCCTCTAAGTGCAGTATACACCATTTATTGGAAGACATTAAAAACTAGAGCCATATACACTCACATTTAGAGCCAAAATATGCGCATTGGATGCACAGGAGGACACAGGGGGACAGTTGAGACAGTCGTGACGATCGGTGCAGGCAGTTACAGGCACTGATCCCCCTGTATACCTTTCAATTAAGCAGCTGACAGCCATGGGAATGAGAAGATGAGAAGTGGAGAGGAGAAGCTTCTCCTCCTCTCCCTCCTGCAGCTGTCAGCTGCTTAATTGAAAGGTATACAGGGAGATCAGTGCTGTAGCTGCCCGCACCGATCGCCCTGACTGTCAGCTAGGGATGGCTCATCCATGGGTGCAGGGTGGGTCAGAGCACAGTGGGCACCCTGCACCCATGGATGATACACCACTGAGTAGGACATTCTTCCCTGGTCCCCCCACAGAGCTGCTGTCTTCCCCTCCTCCTCTCTCCTGCCAGCTGCTGTAGAAGATGTGTCATGATGGAGAGATGGGAACGGGTCGCTAAATTTGTAATTTACCGGCTCCTTCCTTCTGAATAAACAGAGTCAGTGATTGGTACCAATTGGTTCAGTCATAAATGAAGCATAGTAAACTGTTTTTACTATACCTCAGTTTCTGAATGAATGGGAGGCTTGGTGCACAGCTATTCCTGTCCATTCATTCTGTGCAGCTGAGGCTACACAGATGGAAATTGAGAGCTGAGGTTTGTTTAAACCCCTGATATCTCATCAAAGCCCCCCAACAGAGCTCCTAAAAAAAATTGTAAAAATAAAATTGTAAAAGAAATGAAATGAAATGGTAAAAAAAATAATAAAATTAAAATAAAAATTAAAAACTACAGACACCAGTGAGGGAACTATCAGGATTGCAAAGGTTGCAATTGTGACGGGGTCCTAACATTTCACCACCATGGGGAGGTCCGAAGACGGCAGAAAAGGGGCCCGCTGCAGAAATTATGAAAGGGTGCTGCTGCGGTACCGTAACAAAGGGAACCGTGATGGGAGTAAAGGGCCCCAGAATCAGTGGGAAAAAGGAAGGGGGCCCTTCATAATTTCTTGCACCAGGGCCCTGAAGGCTCTAGTTACGCCTCTGCTTGCAGGCTAAAACAACTGCAAGGCAGTCACATTTAGATTTTCAACAGGTACAGTATCTCACAAAAGTGAGTACACCCCTCACATTTTTGTAAATATTTTATTCTATCTTTTCATGTGACAACACTGAAGAAATGACACTTTGCTACAATGTAAAGTAGTGAGTATACAGCTTGTATAACAGTGTAAATTTGCTGTCCCCTCAAAATAACTCAACAAACAGTCATTAACCACTTCATAACCGGCCCATAGCCGAATGACGGCTGCAGGGCGGTTGCTTAACTCCGGGAGGACGTCTATTGACGTCCTCCCAGAATCGCGCTTCCCGCGCACCCCCTGGGGCGCGCACACGGGACCATCCGTGACCATCGGGTCCGGGGGACCCGACCGATCACGATCGTGGTGAATGGCCGCTGTGAGTGGCCTTTTACCACGTGATCGCGCCGTCAAATGACATCACATGTAAACAAGCTGTCGCTTCCGCCGGCTTTTCTCTCTCCTCTCCGCACCGATCGGTGCATTGCGAGAGGAGAGAGGGGGGAGAGAGGAGGTGCTGCAGCGCTGTGGGCAATGTGTAATGTCCACAGCACTGCTAAGTTACAGTATGCACCCACCTCATCCATTTACCACCCACCCAGCCATCCTCACCCCATCCATCCACCCCCCAACCATCCTCAGCTAATACATGCTCACCCACCCATCCTCACCCAATCCATGCTCACCCACCCATCCTCACCCAATCCATGCTCACGCACCCATCCTCACCCAATCCATGCTCACCCATCCTTCCATGCTCACCCACCCAGCCGTGCTCACCCATCCATCCATCCATCCATGCTCACCCATGCTCACCCATCCATCCATCCATGCTCACCCACCCAGCCGTACTCACCCAGCCATCCATCCATGCTCACCCACCCAGCCATCCATTCATGCTCACCCATCCATCCATGCTCACCCAGCCATCCATCCATGCTCACCCACCCAGCCGTGCTCACCCATCCATCCATCCATGCTCACCCACCCATCCGTGCTCACCCACCCATCCGTGGCTCATCAATCCCCATCGATGGCTCATTTGTGCCTCATTCATGCTCATCCATACCACATCAGTTCTCATCCGTGACACATCCATGCCACTACCCTGCCCATCTGTGCCACTACAGTGCCTATCCATGCCATCACAGTGCCTCACAATAGTGTAAAAGGAAGACAAATTAGATTCTAAATGTATGCCCCTAGAACACCTGACGGTGCTCCCTGCATGTTGGGCCTCTGTATGTGGTCATGCTGTGTAAAAGTGTCACACATGTGTTATCGCCATACTTGGGAGGAGTAGCAGAATATATTTTGGGGTGTCATTTTTGCTATGTTCATGCTATGTTCATGCTGTGTGTTAGAAATGTTGTATAAATGGACAACTTTGTGTAAAAAAAAAAATGCGTTTTCATTTTCTTTCCACATTTTCCAAAAACTTGTGGAAAAAATGACATGTTCAAAAGACTCATTATGCCTCCTAGTATATACATTGGGGTGTTTGCTTTCCAAAATGGGGTAATTTTTTAGGCATTTGCATTGTCCTGGTGCTCCAGGACCTTCAAAAGTGCAAGAGGTAGTCAAGAAATGTGTGTAATTTATGTTCCTAGAACGCCTGATGGCGCTCCCTACATGTTGGGCCTCTGTATGTGGCCAGGCTGTGCAAAAGACTCACACATGTGGTATTGCCATACTCAGGAGGAGTAGTAGAATGTATTTTGGGGTGTAATTTGTGGTATGCATATGCTGGGTGTGAGAAATAACCCGTTAACATATGACAATTTTGGGAAAAATCTTCATTTTGCAAAGAATTGTGGGAAAAAATTACAACTTCAAAAAATTCACCATAACCCTTACTAAATGCCTTGAAATGTCTACTTTCCAAGAAGGGGTCATTTGGGGGGTATTTGTACTTTCCTGGCTTGTTAGGGTCTCAAGAAATGAGATAGGCCGTCAGTGCATCAGGTGTGATCAATATTTAGTGATTGGCACCATAGCTTGTAGACTCTATTAGGCCCCTTTCACACACACGGACCGTTTGTCCGTTTTTCATCCATCCGTTGATGGATGAAAAACGGACATCAATGCATCTCTATGGAAAAACGGATGACAACTGATGATCATTCATTTGCATCCGTTTTCATCCGCTTCCATCAGCATCCGTTTTTTTGAACGGATGAAAGTCCTATTTTTCATCCGTCAAAAAAACGGATCGGACGAAAAACGGATGTAAACTGACGAACGGTCAGTTTTTCATCCGTTTTTGCATTGGTAGTGGATGTAAAAAAAAACTGATGAAAAACTGATGACCACTGATGAAAAAACGGATGAAAAAAAAAGGATGAAAAAAACTGATGAAAAACAGATGAACTGATGAACTGATAAACTGATGAACTGATGAATGGTCCGTGTGTGTGAAAGGACCCTAACTTTCACAAAGACCAAATAATATACACAATTTTTTATTTTTTTTACCAAAAATATGCAGCAGTATAAATGTTGGCCAAAATTTATGAAGAAAAATTACTAATTTGCTACATTTTATAACAGAAACTAAAGAAAAATTAAATTTTTTACAAAATTTTCGGTCTTTTTTTAATTATAGCGTAAAAAGTAAAAAAACCCAGCGATGATTAAATACCACCAAAAGAAAGCTCTATTTGTGTGAGTAATTGTCATTCAAAGTGTGAGAGCGCTGAAAGCTGAAAATTGGTCTGGTTGTTAAGGGGGTTTAAGTGCCCAGTGGTCAAGTGGTTAATATCTAAAGCACTGGCAACAAATGTAAGTACACCCCTAAGTGAAAATGTCCAAATTGGGCCCAACTTGTCAATATTTTGTATGGCCACCATTATTTTCCAGCACTGCCTTAACCTTCTTGGTCATGGAGTTCACCAGAGCTTCACAGGTTGCCACTGGAGTCCTCTTCCACTCCTCCATAAGGACATCACGGAGCTGGTGGATGTTAGAGACCTTGCTCTCCTCCACCTTCCGTTTGAGGATGCCCCACAGATGCTCAATAGGGTTTAGGTCTGGAGACATGCTTGGCCAGTCTATCACCTTTACCCTCAGCTTCTTTAGCAAGGCAGTGGTCGTCTTGGAGTTGTGTTTGGGGTTGTTATGTTGGAAGACTGCCCTGCAGCCCAGTCTCTGAAGGGAGGGGATCATGCTCTGCTTCAGAGCAAACCAATGATTAAAAAGATGACAACGTTGGTTTTTGTGGTGGATGTTAGCAATATGTTTACAAGTAATTAATAAATACATTTTTTCCATATTTGCAACCATTCTTATTGCTCCTTTTTGATGAAGCCTTGGGGAACTAGTCCCTATTATTATTATTTTTTTGGCAGCACTCATACATCTATTTCCCAAAGACAATCTCTGGATATGACGCTGAGCACGTGCACTCAACTTCTTTGGTCGACCATGGTGAGGCCTGTTCTGAGTGGAACCTGTCCTGTTAAACCGCTGTATGGTCTTGGCCTAGACCATCTTTATGTAGAGCAACAATTCTTTTTTTCAGTTCCTCAGAGAGTTCTTTGCCATGAGGTGCCATGTTGAACTTTCAGTGACCAGTATGAGAGAGTGAGAGCGATAACACCAAATGTAACACACCTGCTCCCCATTCACACCTGAGAACTTGTAACACTAACCAGTCACATGACACCAGGGAGGGAAAATGGCTAATTGGGCCCAATTTGGACATTTTCGCTTGGGGTGCACTCACTTTTGTTGCAAGTGGTTTAGACATTAATGGCTGTGTGTTGAGTTATTTTGAGGGGACAGTAAATTTACACTGTTATACAAGCTGTACACTCACTACTTTACATTGTAGCAAAGTGTCATTTCTTCAGTGTTGTCACATGAAAAGGGATAATAAAATATTTACAAAAATGTGAGGGGTGTACTCACTTTTGTGAGATACTGTAAGAAAAGAAGAGTTGCATTTTATTGAAAGAGGTAATGCTTATTAAAGTGGTAGTAAATCCAAAAGCAAATATTTATTATATTGCAGCTTACCAATTCTTAAATGTGGTGGCTGCATTAGTTTTCTTTTTTTAGGGTTTCTTTCCTTTTTTTACCCGGTGATTTTGCCATAGTCTGTTATTAAAGCAGTTAGAAGGTTGAGATAAGCCATTTAACACTGACAGGGGTGCTTACAATGGTCAGCTTTTGTGTAAAACCTTTATCTTAGAAGGAAAACTGCCTAAAGAAAATTAATGCAGCCACCCCATATAATGATGGGTAAACTGCAATATATTCCATTTTTACATGGTTTAACCCCTTGCCAACTGTCCCACGTACATATACTGCGGGGCAGTGGCTCTTCTTGGCGAAATCACGTACCTGTGATTTTGCTCCTTCGGGTCTGGGGCGTGCACGTGCGATGTCAGCGACCAGCTACCGCTGTGATTCGACACAGCAGGAGCCAATCAACTGGTCCAGGGGACCAATGTCCGGTTGGACCCGCCGATCATTCCCGAGGCAGACAGAACGGTGGTCTGCCTAAGCAGGAACACGGATCTCTGTCTTCTTACAGTACAAGCACCCCCCACACAGTTAGAAAGTACTCCCTAGGGACACATTTAAACATTTGATTGCCCCTAATGTTAACCCCTTCCCTGCCAGTGTCAGTACAGTGACAGTGCATATTTTTTTAGCAATGATCACTGTGTCACTGGGCCCAAAAAAAGTGTCAAAAGTGTCACTTTGTGTCCGATCTGTCTGCTGCAATGTTGCAGTCCCGCTATAAGTCACTGATCACCGCCATTACTAGCAAAAATAAATAAAAATATCCCATAGTTTGTAGACGCTTTAACTTTTGCGCAAACCAATCAATATATTAGGATTTTTTTTACCAAAAATATGTAGCAGAATACATACTGGCCGAAACTGATGAATACATTTGATTTTTTTACAATTTTATTGGGTATGTTTTATAGCAGAAAGCAAAAAATATTGTTTTTTTCAAAATTGTCATTCTTTTTTTCCTACAAATAGAGCTTTCTTTTGGTGGTATTTTTATTTTTTGCACTATAAAAAAAAAAGAATATAAATTGTATTTGCGTACAGCGTCCCACGACTGCACAATTGTCAGTTAAAGCGACGCAGTGCTGTATTGCAAAAAATGGCCTGGTCATGAAGGGGGGGTAAACCTTCCAGAGCTGAAGTGGTTAATACTGCTTTAACGTTATATAACGCAACAGTTTTGTTGCAATTATACATCATAGGCCTTAAAAAGATGATTCAATTGACGTCCCTTAAGGCCTGGGTCCAGTGTTGCCAACCTCCCGCAGCATTTTTTACTGGCAAATCATGGAAAATCTTACTGGCGGAGCACATTTTTTACTGGCAACCTGAAAAATAACTGAATTCCTATTAAAAACTAAGACAATTGATATTTAAACACAACATGGAAACACTGACAATACCCATATCAAGTAGTTTGCCCAGTTTACACTTAAAAAGTCAGCACAGCCTGACAAATTATCAGACCCTGATATTTATAGACAGTTCTAAAAATCACAGATTTTTACAAACTGTCAGTAAATTTACTGGCGGTTGGCAACACTGCCTGGGTCACACCTATGCAGGTTGCAGTTTGCATATTCCAGGTGCATTTTGCATTTTTCAATTCCATTGAAGTCTATGGAACCAAAAACCTGAAAAAAATCCCAGGCTTTTTCCATAAAATGCACAGATGTGAACTACATCCATAGGAAACCATGTTAAATGGACTGCGGTGTGTTTCTGCAAAACTGAAAATGCACTAAAAAATGCATGGGTGTGAAGCAGGCCAAAGTGTTACTAAAACCACAACAGTAAAATCAGTCTGTATATGCAGCATAGCATGCTCGTTATACTCACTGTAAAAAAAAAAGGTGGAACTTTCGCTTTAAGGCCTCCTCCCCAGCTCCTGATGGTGAATCTGAGCTTTTGGGGGGGGGGGGGGTGTGCGGATACACGATTTTGACGGGTAGTTCCGTTCCGATCGCCTTAGGTGATCGGAAGTGGAGGGTCTCCTTCCCCCTCCCTCCCGAAGTCTTCTGGGATACAGGACAGGTCCTAGAAGATTTTGGGACCAATCACGGTGCGCAGCGCCGCTCACGCATGCATGCACAGTGCATGCCTGGCCGTGAAGCCGCTAGCTATCACGGCCGGGTGCCCACACTAGGAATGAGATCCGAGGCTTTGTGTGGCCCCATCGCTGGCCGGGGATACAAGTGAACGTCTGTTTATTAAAAGTCAGCAGCTACACTTTTTGTAGCTGCTGACTTTTAATAAACGTAGAAAACGGTGGAACTCCGCATTAGGGGGTTAATCCTCTGCATTGTGTAATAGGGCTCTTTGATCCTGTATGGACAGATCCTTCCCTCCTGCAGGGTCTCTCTTGGCAAAGCCAGATAATACACGGACAGGGTTGTAAAACTGCACATGCTCAGTTTGGTCTCTATTGCTGGAGAGAACATTTCCTGGTTCTCAGAGCTAGCCAGGTCACATGATATTGACATCACACATGTGGGCGTGTATACAGATGGTACTGGAAATCTCCTCCTACGTGAAAACTGAGCACTGGGCAGACCCTGCAGTTTATCACGTGACCGTGCTATACAGATCCTCCAAAAAGGTATACAGTGGAAGTATTTTAATGTAAAAAGAAGATTTATAAGTTGTGGGGACTGTGGGGGGCAGATGAAGTATTTTCATATTACTGGGTTTAGTAACACTTGATGACCAGTATTTTTCTGGCTTGATTGCCTTTTCAAGATATAAATAAATAAAGTATTTATTTGATCGACATCTCTGAGAGATAGTTGCTTAAAAGGATACTTCATACAAGTATACATGTTTTTTTAGTGGGTAATAGGCCACTATTATAGGCCCACTAAAAAGTAATTGCTAAATAACTATTGTAGAAAACCTCAAAACCAGATTCTAGAAGCTGTCCAGTCACATTGTACTTATAAAGGCTTATGAATCATTTGTAAATCATGTTTCTTTACCACTTAGAATTGGTGCTCAAGAGTTGAATAGATCTCTAATGCCTCATACACACGGGAGGACGATCATATACAACGGGTCGTACTAACGACCCTTGTATGCGATATCGATCGTTCATATGTGCAATTAGAACAGCCGACATACGACGGTCGTACAAGGGAGTTGTATGAGCAGACAAAAAAACTTGGTCGTACCAACAAGCGCTCATACGACCGTTGTATCGTGTGTACAGAGAAGTTGGTACAACAAGTTGTATTGTGTAAAACCCGCATGCTCCGCAGTCAGGAACAGCCGGATGCTAATTACATGCACCTGAACATTCTTTCTGTGGTTGTACTATCGTGTAGTGCAGTCATAAGGCAAGTTACATTATGCAACATACGATTTGCGACGATCGTACGTACGATCGTCGTCCCGTGTGTAGGAGGCTTAAAGTAATTCTTCGATAAGTAATCTACTCCCAAAAAAATTCTCTTACCATCAGAATCCAGAGGAAGTAGATTCACTGCATTTAGAATCTCCACTCGTAGTTTTTGCTCAGATTGCCGGTAGCTGGCCTTTACCGTGACGGCACCATACTTCTCCGAGGAAGCTCCATGCTGCAGGTTTAAAAAGCCAATGGTGATCTATATAAGGTTAGTAGAAGGCTTCATTGTATAAACTAGAACGGACCCCATACACACTATACAACTTTTGTTGTCAGATTTCCTTCAGATTTACCAAATCCATGTAGTGCAAGGGCCTGCCTGATTACATACAAATTGAAACTCCTAAGGTTTGACCTCATATTATGTGGTTTTGGTCAATCTGAAGGGAAAAGTCTACAGAAAATTGGATAGTGTGTATCCAGCTTTAAACTGGATATTTATATTCCATCACAAATATACATAAACCAGAAAGGAGACACGCTTATTGACCATTATAATGGTGCAGGAAACTGCCATAAGTGGTATGCTCCATGTTAATTAAGCAGATAGACCTAGTTTAGCCCTATTTTGCCCACCTGTGTTAGTTTCTCAATATACAGCGCTTATTAACTTGATTCCCATAAACTAAAATAAAGTGATACAGTGCAATAATTGCAATGTATGATTTAATTAGCCTACAAAATGTAATCACTATTCTCTCACATTATGTAAATCACATCACCTAAAATAAAGTGCTATAGTGCATAAATTACAATACCTACCAGTACCTCCGGTACCAGAGTTGTGTGTTTGGTGGTTGGTGTTTTTTTTATTAGCCAATAGAGAAAAGTATTATCTGTTGCATCATTTGTTGTCCGGTATTTCAGCTTTTTTAGCTTTTTCATGAGCTTTTATTTCTTTTTTTAATCGTTATTATTAATTTATTATTATTATTTTCCTTCGGGTAGGTTAGGGTTAAGGTTATGGTTAGGATTAGGAGTTGAGGTTAGGGTTATTTATTTTTGTTAGGGTGTTAATACTACTACTACTACTAATGATAATAATAACAATTATAAATTAATAAATACATGTAAAATAAGTACACAAATTAATACAGATCTTAAATAAAAAATAAATAAATTCAATAAATGAATACTAAGTAACAATAAATGATTAACCTCTAATCTTAACCCCTAAACCTTTAAAAATTAAAATAAAAAAATAAATAAATAACTTAACACCCTAACCCTAACACAAAATAAATAGAAAAATAAATACATTATTATTATTATAAATGTATTTTTTTTTGTTTGGATTTGGGTGTGTAGAGTAGAGTCTTGAGGAATGGAGCCTAACTTATGATCCTACACACAGGCCCATTGCATTCACAAAATGCCCCTGAGACTGTATATTACTTGTAATACAAGGTGTGAATACTTCAATGATGTTGTTGGTGTATTACCTGCTGGTGGATCTTCTGCTGGTAATACCTTTCCATTAGTTTTCGAGTACTGCAAGAACAAAGATCAAGGTCCTGTTCCAAGGTCTGTGAAAAGGTATACAAATAGAACAAATTATGTTGCTTAGATGCTACTTAAATTTTAGTCAAATGGTCAGTTTAGCCACAATCATAAGAGCTGTCCATGCCTGTGAAAATTATTCTCCATATGCCACTTACTTTTCATGCTTGTTTATCCAAGATAAACCTACTTAAACGCCCAGTGAATCCTGCGTTGTCTATTTCTCCCCACCTTCTGCAATCTGCCATCTTTGTTTTCTTCATTATTTGGAGCGGGCTATCGCTTTCTGGTTCTTGCAGTTGGCCCCTTGATGACACGGCACCATATGCTTATTTCTCTACTGTTGAGAAGTCAAGGCCTCCTGAGATATGCGGTGTCAGTGTAGCCATGTGCTCCCTTGGGAGTAGCTAGTAGTTGTGGTTCACCTTATAGCTGCCCTCAATCCCACCATATCTCACACATCCGTAGACACTGACCAGGCCTGCACTTGTTTTTGTTGTTTTATTTAGGGGAAATAACTTGGATGGGGAAAAAGGGTGACTGTGGGATGCCCCAAGAATTATGGCACACAAACTCCATAGACAGTCCTGTATATGCACACTGACACTGCAGACTATCCTCCAGCAGACTGTTACTCCTCACAACTCTCCAGCACATCACTTGCTGACCGTTTCTCCTACAGTACTCTCTCCAGCACTGAACTTAGTTTCCAGCTCGAAAGGAAATTTATCACGCTTCTTTACTCTTTTCTATTCACCGCGGCTAGCACATGGTGAGGCCTACACTGTGTCAGCAGGACCTCAGGACCACCCATTACAGGCCAGGGATCACGAGCCCTTGAATATGTAGCAAAGTACTTTAGTGCTAGCCGGGCCTTTAGTGGACTACAACTCCCAGCCCATTCTTCTTCCAGGTCCCACCGACCTGCTTTTCCATGGTGACACTTCTTCCTTGACTGGTTCCCAAGGCTTCCATAGACTGTCCACTATTCCTCTCCCAGCCTGATCCAGCACGTTCTCTCCCAGTTCCAGAGTCTGTCACTGACCAACACCGGTGGATCACTTTAAAGTCTCTCTCTCTCTGTAGCACCTCTGCTGTTCTCCTGTTCCCTTGTGCAACTCCAGGAATCACCTCCACTCCTGGCTGCACCCGAACCTCCAGGCCTCAAGGTCACCCCCTCCCCAGAAGGGGACGACCTCCCGGGAAGAGGCCTCCCCAGCGCCTCCTGCTACATCTCAGACTAACACCTGACCACTCTCTTCCCGATTGGGCTGACTGACTGAGTATTTAAGGAGGCCTGCCCCCTGCCACTACTGCTTGGGGATTGGTCATGGCTCTTTAGAACACTCCAGAAGGCTCCACCTATCTCCCAGCTCTCTGACCAGCAACCCTCCTCCAGGTTTCTAGAAAGAAGTGGGGGGTCCTGGTGACCTCATCTGTTGAACCAACTCATTACTCCCTAAACCACTCCTCCCGGCCCAGATCAAAACATTCAGGCCTGACTAAATTTTGCCTTCCCTAGCAAAACCCTGCTACAAAACACACCTATACTATGGGGGCGCTACACTAGTAGTATCCCAAGAGGCTGCAGGAGGAGGCTGACATGTCACACTTATCTAGACAAGAATTGAGGCAGGGGGCATGTTGAATGAGAGTAAAGAGTAAAAAAAGATACATAGAAACAAATGATTTTATAAAATGGTTGACTTTTTTATAATGTGAAGGGAAGGAATTGCGCAATGTGTATTTTGTGCTGGAAGGCCCATTTTATTGATAAGGTAGTTTGATTTGACAATATTGGGGTATAATAGCAACTTATATGTAGTACATAACACAATTGACAGTGTATGGCAGGAATTTATGGTAGAGGAAGTACCAAAAACAAGAAACCCACTAATATATTTAAAACTTATATGCATAAATAGCAGAAGAAAACGAATACAACATCTTAATTACAATTCAATAATACCCAACAGAAGTGAAAGGAACTCTCATTCCATTGTCAGTTGGAGCTTAAAGCAAATCTTTGCTCGCCGCCCCTTTTTTTCTTCCCCCTTACTGCTTACCAGTGTTACCATTGTGCACATTTCCGATACCCAGAGGATCCAGCATTGTCCTGTTCTGTACCACCATGTTTATTATGACATCATTAGGAGGACCGCCAGCTCTTCCTGGTTCAGCCGGCGTGCCTCCTGATGATGTGGGGCTAGACATACCCTCCTCCTTTCTTAATAAAGTACTATACCTCCTGGGAAATGAAAAGCATATCCCAGGAGGCAAAGGAAGAACAGTGCATTTCATTCGCCTAAGCAAATGACATTGCGGGGGCCGCACTTTTTTTTTTTTTTAACAAAAAACTAAACAAAAAAAAAGAAAAAAGCCCTATTCTGGTAGCAAAGGGGAGGAGGGTGGATAGGAGGGAAGTCTTTCCTGAGGGTGAAGATCCGCTTTAAGTAATTTGAATAGTCACCAACTGACAAGGAAAGAAAGTTCCTATGACCATCATTGGTTATTGCTGAATTGGCAATAATTCTTGCTAGCCATTACCTATCCAAAAGAGCAGTGGCATGAAAAGCTTCAATGTGAAAGTAGGGGAATTTTATGGGGGTGTAAGTATGTTCCATGGGCTGCTGTTTCATTGAGTGATAACTATTAACCACGGTCACCTACTTGAGTGGAAGAGAGCGACGAGTCAACATCTCCAGAAGAAGAAGGAGGAGAAGAAGAAGCATCGGCGGGAGAAGCTAGCCGGGGAGACAGCGGCAAAAGAGCAGAAGACCCCGCAGAAGACCCCTCAGAAGACAGAAGACCCCGCAAAAGAGCCGAAGAAAGAAGACGAGGGAGAAGATGCCGGAGCTGATTTAATAAAATATTTTAAAAAGCTGTGTAGTGTTTTTTTTTGTACACTTTTTTCCCCCAGGTAAATGAGTAGGGGTACGATGTACCCCATACTCATTTACATAGGGTGGGGGGGCCCAGCATCTGGGGGCCCCCCCAAGATTCCGATAAGCCCCCGCCTGCAGACCCCAACAACCAACGGCCAGGGTTGTCGGGAAGAGGCTCTTGTCCTCATCAACATGGGGACAAGGTGCTTTGGGGTGGGGGGCGCAGAGCCCCCCCTGCCCCAAAGCACCCATACTCCCCATGTTGAGGGCATGCGTCCAGGAGGGGGGGGGGCGCTCGCTCGTCCCCACCCCCTTTCCTGGCCTGCCGGGCTACGTGCTCGGATAAGGGTCTGGTATGGATTTTGGGGGGGACCCTACGCCGTTTTTTTTCAGCGTGGGGGCTCCTCTTAAAATCCATGCCAGATCGAAGAGCCTGGTATACTCTTGGGGGGGGGGGGCCCACGCAATTTTTTTGCGGGGGGTCCCCTTTAAGACACCTAGCACACAAGTCGCGCCGCAAGTCGGATCACCGTGATCCGACTTCTGGTGCGGCTTCTATTCAAATCAATGGGCTCCCATAGGGAACCAATGATTTTGAATAGAGGCAGAAAACGCCACTGAAAGCTAGCGTGAAAAAACGTGCATTGTAAAACGCAGAGAAAAACTGAATTTTTTTCCCTGATGTCAGGCCCAGCGTTTTGCTTATTTTTTTGCAAACGCCCGTGTGTATGAGGCCTTAAAGTATATGTCTTGGGCTCCCCAGAAGTGAGATCTTCCCAGGAGGAGTTGTGGATGTTCCCATCCACCATGGGGTGTTTCCAGTATTCAGTGACCAGTACCCTGACCCTGGACTTTTCAATGCTGGGGAAAGAGCTCAGGAGACATCCTGATTAGCTTCAAGTTCAGGACTCAATATTATTTGCTTCTAGAATCAAGACCTTTCACAGTAAAATTAAAGCGGAACTCAATGCAAATATATAAAACAGAACTGAATGCAACTTTGTCTTCATTAATACATCCTCAAAGCTAAATTCTAGGTTGGATTTTCTTGCATAGTTACAGTTGTGCTCATAAGTTTACATACCCTGGCAGAATTTATGATTTCTTGCCCATTTTTCAGAGAATATGAATGATAACACAAAAACTTTTCTTTCACTCATGGTTAGTGTTTGGCTGAAGCCATTTATTATCAATCAACTGTGTTTACACTTTTAAAATCCTAATGACAACAGAAACTACCCAAATGACCCTGATCAAAAGTTTACATACCCCAGTTCTTAATACTGCCCCCTTTAACATACAAATCTTTTGGCAGGTAACAAAAAAATACCATATGCAGTATGTATTTCGACCGTGTATTTAGCTGCTTGCATTAAGTCCAGCTTTTAAAAAATAGAACTTCCAGGCACTACAAGGTTCCTGTAAGCCCACGTTCACATAGGGCCGATTTGGCATGCAATTTGACACGTTGCCGTCAATGGCACCGTCCGCACCAAGTTCCTGTATTACTTTTGGCGACTTCAGGGGCGGTTTGAATAGACTACGCACAGATGTCTGTCAAATCGCCCCCGAAATCGGACAGCCTTTCCGGTTTGAAATTGTGCGAGTTCAGCTGAAAGTAAAAATAAAATAAAAAATTGCCAGCAATTAAGAAATTGTGAAAAAAAACCTTATTTAAGAACTATGGCGGCACAGTGGCGTAGTGAGTAGCCCTTTCGCCTAGCAGTAAAAAGGGTCGCTGGTTTGCATCCCAACCACGACACTACCTGCCTGGAGTTTGCATGTTCTCCCTGTGCCTGCGTGGGTTTCCTCCGGGTACTCCGGTTTCCTCCCACACGCCAAAAACATGCTGGTAGGTTAATTGGTTCCTGTCTAAATTGGTCCTAATATATAAATGTGAGTTAGGGGCCTTAGATTGTAAGCTCCTTGATGGTAGGGACTGATGTGAATGTACAATGTATATGTAAAGAGCTGCGTAAATTGACAGCGCTATATAAGTACCTGAAATAAATAAAATAAAAAAATAAATAAATAGCAGATGGCAGTCTGGCATGGGGGTTCCCTTAAAAATCCATACCAGACCCAAAGGGCCTAGTATGGATTTGGGGGGGACCCCACACCGTTTTTTAATAATTATTAAATTGCCGGACATTGTTTTTTTACTTTCAGCTGTCAGTGGGGAACCCCGTTGACAACTGATGACTCATCGGTTGTTAAGGACGTGATGGCTGCCAGCTCCTTAACAACCATGACAGTTACTGGCTGTTAAAGTGGTGTTCCGGGCCTCCCCTTCCAAAAATTCAGTCAGCAGCTTCACATACTGACAGGGGTGTCAAACTGGCGGCCCTCCAGCTGTTGCGAAACTACAGGTCCCATCATCCCTCTGCCTGTGGGAGTCATGCTTGTAATTGTCAGCCTTGCAATGCCTCATGGGAATTGTAGTTCCGCAACAGCTGGAGGGCCGCCAGTATGAAACCTGTGTAGCTGCTGACTTTTAATATTAGGACACTTACCTGTCCTAGAATCCAGCAATGTCAGCACCGCAACTGATGTTTCTATCGGCTGTGGAGTGCTGCTGCCGCCATTGCCGGTAAGGGAACCCGGCAGTGAGGCCTTGCCACTTCACAGCCGGGTCCCTACTGCGCATGCGTGAAGTGTGCTACGCTCTCTTAGGCTCCATTCACACTAATGTGTTTTTCGATGCATTTTGCAGAAATGCAGGGAATTTTTTTAACATACAGTAGGTTCCTATGGAACATGTTCACATCAATGCATTTTTGTGCCTCTGCGTTCACATCAATGCATTTTTGTGCCTCTGCGTTTTTGGAGAGGGTAAGGGACTCTTTTCCTGCAAAATGCAGCGCTTTGCATGTAATAGACTACAATGGGCATGCAAGAAAAATGCAAGTGCTGCGTTTTTGATGCATTTTTACTGCGTTTTGCCGCAATTCGTTTTTTTTTTTTTGGGGGGGGGGAATTTTGTTGCTAGGCAGATTTAAAAATACAAACCGCAAATCGGGGTAAAACGCATCAAAAATGCCGTAAAAACGCATCAAAAACACGGTAAAAAACGCCGAAAGCACAGCAAAAACACTAAAAAGCAAAATGCATTGCTGTGAATCGAGCCTTACTTATCCGGCAGCGTGGGAAAAAGGAGGAGGGGGGCCGGACTTGTGACAAACTTTGCCATGGCAAGGTCCGACGGAAGTGGGGGCAGGGTACCTGTCAAAAACAGGTACCCGCTCCCCCCTCCGAAAGGTGCCAAATATGGCACCAGAGGGGGGGAGAAGACAGATAAGCGGAAATTCCAGTTTTGGGTGGGACTCCGCTTTAAGGATGCTGATGGCTGCCGCTTCTTAACAACCAGCTAGTAGCCTTTGGTAAGGAGGCCAGCTACTGCCAGGGGTAAATTACGTCAGACTTTCACTACTAGAATACCTCATAACTTCATAAAATAACAAATGCGGAAGTAGCGTTTTTTAGTGAATGCTAAAAAACATTTTGAAAAACGATATGTGGCATCTTACCACATACTCGGACGCGGTAAGATACCGCTTTGTGAATGGAGCCCATTTTGTTTTAAGAACCTTTCGATTTTCTAGTTAGCAAGGTCAGTCAACGTTCGTTTTCATCCATCTAACGAGCAGGGCCCTCTGATTCTTAATTCATTAAACTGTATTGTGATTGTACTGTCTGCCCTCATGTTGTAAAGCACTGCGTAAACTGGCGGTGCTATATAAATCCTGTATAATAATAACAGTGATGAGAAAATATCTAGGAGCAGAATGGAATTTTTTTCTAGAACAAATGCATTTCTAACAGTGAATGTGTTTTTTGCTTAGAAAATGAAATGCATTCCAAAAAATCAAGTGAAATTTTAAAATACATTTGAAAGACTTTCATCAAGTCATCGAATGCACTGAGCATTTTAGTACGAATGTTTCTATGAATATTTGTGCAAACATTTGATCCAAAATCCATTGATGTATGGCCAGCTTTACCTATACCGTATATAATGGGATGTTATCAGAGTAGTTCAGTTGGTGTATTTCGTATACTAACACCCCCAATACATGAGCTAGGAAGAAAAGTGACTTTGCTATACTTACAATGAAAGTAGCAGTGTGGAGAATCTCCAGGGACAGTCCACAACCTCCCGCATGGAAACAGGATTCCAAATTCTGAAAAATACAAACCACAGTACATCAACCTTCATCACTATACAGAGTAGAAAATCTTCACAGTACACTTTCATAGTTCATGGATCACACAATATAACTGATGGTAAAGCTCTTTGGAAACAAGTCTGCTGTTTTAACTGATTGCTTAAAGTGTATATAAAGTCAAAACTTTTTAGATTTAGATTCAGTATAGAAGCGCTAAATCCCTTCATTTTTTTTGTTGAATTAAGATGCATTAAAATAAAAAGCATTCTGTTAGCAGCGGCTCTCCTCAGCCGCTCTTGGACCCATCTCTATTCAGCAATGTTGCAGGAGAGATTTGGCTGCCCAAGACTCTCCCTCCTCATTGGCTGAGACAGCAGCGAATTGCCACTGGCTCCCATTGCTGTCAATCAAAGTCAGCCAATGAGGAGAGAGAGGGGACAGGGCCGAACCGTGGCTCCATGTCAGAATGGACAACAGGGAGCTGCGGCTTGGCTTGGGTGCCTCCATAGCAAGCTGCTTGCTGTGGGGGCACTCGGCAAGAGGGAGGGGCCAGGAGCTCTCGTCAGGGACCCGAGAAGAGGAGGATCCGTGCTGCCCTGTGCAAAACCACTACACAGAGCAGGTAAGTATAATATGTTTATTATTTTTAAAGTGATACTAAAGGTTCCCGTTTTTAAAAAAAAAATTAACAAACATGTTATACTCACCTCCTCTGTGCCGTGGTTTTGCACAGAGTGGCCCTGATCCTCCTCTTCTGGGGTCGCTCGGCGGTGATCTTGGCTCCACCTCCGCATCGAGTGACCCATCAGGGAAGAGTTTTCCCTGGTTGTCACCCGTGAGGGAGCGCTCCCGAGTCCTGCTACTCACACATACAGCGGGACTCGGCCCCGCCCTCCGGCTCCCGTCTCACTGGACTTGATTGACAGCAGTGGGAGCCAAAAAAAAAGGGTTTGGAACTATCCTTTACTCTATTCAAAACTTTTAAAAAAATGCTTTGGCCTTTATTACACTTTACTTGGCATTTAACCACCTCGCATCCGCGCCATAGCCAAATGATGGCTACAGAGCGGCTCTAAAAGGCCGGGAGGACGTCTATAGATGTCCTCCCATTTGGCTCGTGCTGGGCGTGCTCCCGCGGGCGCGAGCAGCACGTGCACGTGCCGCTGCACGCTGCAGGAGCGTGCCCGCGGGTCGGGCGGACCCGATGTCCGCCGGAGACCCGCGATCTCCTTACAGAGAGGAGGAACGGGGAACCACCGAAGTAAACACGCCGGTTCCCCGTTCTGTGAGGGGGGCATGCCAGATCATGCCAGGTTAGATCTGTCATGCCCCTGTCAACCCCGCCCCCCCACAGTTAGAACACACCCAGGGATCATAGTTAACCCCTTCACTGCCCCCTGCAGGTTAACACCTTCACTGCTAATGACATTTATATAGTAATCAGTGGATATTTACATTTCTGATCGCTGTAAAAATGTCATTGGTCCCAATAAAGTGTCAAAAACGTCCGACATGTCCGCCCCAATATCGCAGTACCGATAAAAATCGCAGATCGCCGCCATTACCAAAAAAAAAAAAAAAAAACGCCATAAATCAATGTCCATAGTTTGTAGGCGCTATAACTTTTGTGCAACCCAATCAATAAACGCTGATTGCGATTTTTTTTTACCAAAAATATGTAGAAGAATATATATCGGCCAAAACTGATGAATAAATTTGTTTTTTTATTTTTTATTTTTGGATATTTATTATAGCAAAATGTAAAAAATATTGTTTTTTTTTCAAAATTGTCGCTTTTTTTTTGTTTACAGCGGCGATCAGAAATGACGCAGAGGGGATCAAATACCCCCAAGAGAAAGCTCTATTTGTGGGAAAAAAAGGACGCAAATTTTATTTGGGTACAACGTCGCACGACCGCGCAATTGTCATTCAAAGAGCGACAGCGCTGAAAACTGAAAATTGGTCCGGGCAGGAGGGGGGTTTAAGTGCCCAGTAAGGAAGTGGTTAAAGTATATGTGAATGCTTACATTGTAAAACAATTCATTCAGTTTTAAATAGAAATGAAAGGCAAAACATTTGTGCATATACAATATAAAGAAAAAAAAAGTAATTATAAATACATTATAAAAGCTTTTTATAAATGCTCACATAATCTCTGTTGTCAGCTGCTTAGAGAACTAGGGGTGGAGAAACAGCAGTACACCGATCTTCTCAGTGAATGGCTGTGAGGTGTGTCAGCACTAGTCTGAAAACTGACCACACTGAGATGAATGTGCTCTCATACCTAGTGGGGTCAGGTAGAGTGACTAGCAGGAACACCAGGGATTTCACACAAAGGAAGCAATGCAAAGAGAACAATATACTTTTTCATACAAGTACATGGTAAAGCAGGCACATATCATAGTTACATAGATATATAGTAGAGCTGCACGATTAATTGTTAAGAATCGAGATCGAAATCTTTTCCATCTCACGATCTTAACAAAGCATTTTCCCGATTCTATGCTGAGTGCTCTGCTTAAGCCAACAGCTGTAAAAAAAAAAACAAAAACAGGCAGTTTGCCAAGATTCACAACATTCCAGGCAGTCTGCCAAGATTCACATTATTCCAGGCAGTCTACCAAGATTCCCCACATTCCAGGCAGTCTACCAAGATTCACCACATTCCAGACAGTCTACCAAGATTCACCACATTCCAGGCAGTCTACCAAGATTCATCACATTCCAGGCATTCTACCAAGGTTCACCACATTTCAGGCAGTCTGCCAAGATTCACCACATTCCAGACAGTCTACCAAGATTCACATTATTCCAGGCAGTCTACCAAGATTCACCACATTCCAGGCAGTCTACCAAGATTCACCACATTCCAGGCAGTCTACCAAGATTCACCACATTCCAGGCAGTCTACCAAGGTTCACCACATTCCAGGCAGTCTACCAAGATTCACCACATTCCAGGCAGTCTACCAAGGTTCACCACATTCCAGGCAGTCTGCCAAAATACACAACATTCTAGGCAGTCTGCCAAGATTCACAACATTCCAGGCAGTCTGCCAAGATTCACAACATTCCAGGCAGTCTGCCAAGATTCACAACATTCCAGGCAGTCTGCCAAGATCCACAACATTCCAGGCAGTCTGCCAAGATTCACAACATTCCAGGCAGTCTACCAAGATTCACAACATTACAGGCAGTCTGCCAAGATTCACAACATTACAGGCAGTCTGCCAAGATTCACAACATTCCAGGCAGTCTGCCAAGATTCACAACATTCCAGGCAATCTGCCAATATTCACAACATTACAGACAGTCTGCCAAGATTCACAACATTCCTCAGCTGCTCAGCTAACTATAAACACTGTAACTTTTGTTCCTTAGATCAAAGGAATGAACTTTGGTCTGTAAATGAGGAAAGTTTAACCTAGAACCGAAAAATTGAAAGAAAAGAAATGGGACTTTCAAGGTGCTGGTAAATCCCCTTCCCTGAAAAAATTACACCAAAATATAGTTAAAAAATAGACTTTATTGATTCAATAAAAGTGCACATGGTGCGGGCTCCACTGAAAACAGTGGTAGCCAACCCAATATTAAAAATAAAAGCATCAAGATAACTCAATAATGACTATACATACAATTCATGGTAAGACTGTTAACAAAGTACCAAACATTCCTGGCCATTAAACATGTGAAAAATGGAAACTGTGCCAGGATGTTGCGGTCTGTCGATCCATGAATTAAGTAATGATCCGACCACTGAATCAATCAAAATGTTTCTGAAGGAAATCAGGACCACAGTGAACATATCGGGTAGCCTGGGTGCCCTACTGTCTGGGACTTTGATACTGTCTTTCCCTGATTTTGGACTCTTGGATTGGCATTCCCCCTCTGTTGGAGTGTATGCTACCCGATATGTTCACTGTGGTCCTGATTTCCTTCAGAAACAGATAACTTAATGCTCACAGACATTGATGGTGTCTGTGAAAGTGACCTCGGTACATTTTGATTTATTCAGTGGTATCACCAATGGCAGTGATTTGCACAGAACACAGTTTATGACTATCCGAATGACACCAGTCGTCCAGTTATTCTAAATACCGCGACACTTATATTTTCGTTCAACAGTGACTCTAATATGATCCATTCCCTGAGGAAGCCCAAACAATAGGGCGAAACACGTCGGAATACTAGGATCATTACTTAATTCATGGATCGACAGACCGCAACATCCTGGCACAGTTTCCATTTTTTACATGTTTAATGGCCAGGAATGTTTGGTAATTTGTTAACATCCTTACCATGAATTGTATGTATAGTCATTATTGAGTTATCTTAATGCTTTTATTTTTAATATTGGGTTGGCTACCACTGTTTTCAGTGGAGCCCGCACCATGTGCACTTTTATTGAATCAATAAAGTCAAATTTTTAACTATATTTTGGTGTAATTTTTTCAGGGAAGGGGATTTACCAGCACCTTGAAAGTCCCGTTTCTTTTCTTTCAATTTTTCGGTTCTTCCTTAATAGGGATGTGGTGCTGGTGTCACTCTGTCAGACTTTGATTTTTTTCTAAAAGTTTAACCTAGACTAAATCTTTTTCTGACACTCGTTGGTTTTAAGTTAAAATCATTATTTTTTGCTAGAAAATTACTTAGAACCCCCAAACATTATATATATATATATATTTTTTTTTAGCAAATACCCTAAAGAAATGGTGGTTACTAAATAGTTGAAAAAGGGAAGTGGCACTCACTCATGAATGTATGAAATAGTGTGAAAAATGACATGTAATCAGTGGATATCTAAAATATTAATTTGTGTTACTGAGATTTAAAGAGGAATTCCCAATTTATGTCTACAAGGAGGATTTATACTTACAAAAGGCATTATTGATTTTTATTTCTGGTGAGTGCGCATTTGTTAGAGCACGTGTGGTGGTGGAGCACTCGCTTGATCAGAGAAGGATTTTATGAAGTTATCAGGAATCACTTCCTTTGACACTTGGTGGATGGACTTTTAACCACTTCAATACAGGACGTTTATACCCCCTTCCTGCCCAGACCAATTTTCAGCTTTCAGCGCTCTCACACTTTGAATGACAATTACTCTCTCATGCTACACTGCACCCAAACAAAATTTGTATCATTTTTTTCACACAAATAGAGCTTTCTTTTGGTGGTATTTAAGAACCTCTGGGTTTTTTATTTTTTGCGACATAATTGAAAAAAGTGCGAAAATTTTGAAAAAAAAACACTTTTTTTTAGTTTCTGTGATAAAATTTTGCAAATAAGTAATTTTTGTCCATAAATTTTGGCCAAAACGTATACTGCTACCTATCTTTGGTAAAAATAACCCAAATAAGTGTATATTATTTGGTCTGTGTGAAAGTTATAGAGTCTACAAGCTATGTTGCCAATCACTGAAAATTGATCACACCTGATGCACTGATGGCCTATCTCATTTCTTGAGGCCCTGAAATGTCGGGAAAGTACAAATACCCCCCAAATTACCCCTTTTTGAAAAGTAGACATTCCAAGGTATTTAGTAAGAGGCATGGCGAGTTTTTTGAAGTTGTACTTTTTTCCCACAATTCTTTGGAAAATTAAGAAATTATTATAATTTTTTTTTTTTTTGCACAAAATTGTCAAAACAACAAGTTATTTCTCACACACAGCATATGCATACTTCCAATTACACCCCAAAATACATTCTGCTACTCTCCCCGAATATGGCGATACCACATGTGTGAGACTTTTTCACAGCCTGACCACATAGAGAGGTCTAACATGCAGGGAGCACCGTCATGCATTCTAGGAGCAGAATTTTCACATCTAATTTCCTAACGACCTATTACACTTTTGAAGGCCCTGGAGCACCAGGACAATGGAATTACCCACAAAATGACCCCATTTTGGAAAGCAAACACCCCAACTTATAATCTATGAGGCATTATGAATTTTTTGAATGGTTCATTTTTTTTCACAAGTCTTGGAAATACGTGGAAAGAAAATGAAAACGCTTTTATTTTTACACAAAGTGGTCAATTTATAAGATATTTCTAACACATATCATGTACATAGCAAAAATTACCCCCCAAAATATATTCTGCTACTC
>BLSH010383449.1:1223607-1237657 GCA_018402905.1 Glandirana rugosa | reverse complement strand
TAAATAACTTTATACATACCGGTGGTAATCGAACTAAACCATCCCTCAGCAGTAGAAAAAAATTTTTTTTATAGACAAATAACGACAAAAGTTCATATGTTACATTGTTTTTTGTGTTGTCATTTTATTTTGTGAGGCTTCCAGTCGATATAGGCACTATCACTTTCGTCGCGATTTTGACCTATATATAACACGTTTTGTTAAATCACGTTTTTTTATATTTTTTTTCACGATCACGTTTTTTCAGAGTTGTCACGTTAGGAGTTACTTCACGTTTCCATACAGGAGGAACTTAGTTTGTCGGTTGAACGAAGTTTCGACTCAGGAAGTGGAAGTTAGTGAATTTACGTTGAAGGACTCAGCTTTGAAGCAAGTTGGCTGTTTGATTCAAGGAGGACATACCTTTGCACTTCATTGAGGATTGCACTGTTGAGACTTTTTTGCACTAGCACTTTTTTTTATATTTTTTTGCACTAAATTGTTTTGCACAATATATATCCAGTTTTAGCGCTGCTTTCACTATCACGGATATAGCTGACCTTCGGAGTGTTTTATTTTACTGTTGTGTTTTTTGTTACATTGTATACTTGAAAACAGCAATAAACAGATATTTTTTTTAAAAAAAGATGACGACTCCCTACCAAATCAAGCTAATGGTGGCCATACATATTTCAATAAATGATCAATTTCTTTTCTGTTTGATCTTTTCTCATTGAAACAGACAATCTATAGTTGACAGCCCATTCAATCGATAAAAACTCAAAAAAACTACAATGCAACCTAACCTACTTTAAAGTGCACATGCTAAACATTAAATTCCATCATGATAAAGCAATATAAACATGAAAATAAATAAAATTGATAGAAATTAAACAATTTAGTGACAATCATGTAGCCAGTGAAAGGCTGTGACATAATAAAAATTCATAAAATTGTACAAATAAATCCATATGAATGATTGCAAAGTCCCTTGAAAAGTGCTCCTATGCATATACAGTTTTTTGAATAAAGTGCTCAGTGCTCCAAACTCCACTCTAGTGATTAGACTACACACCCCCCCCCCCTCCAACTTTCGTGGAGAGACTCACCAAATCGATTGCATCCCTTAGCACTACTGCATGTGGGTCAATCAAGTTAAAAAATACCAAAATGTGAATGAGAACAGTGATAAAAATAAAAATACGAATACAAAAAAAAACTAAAAATCAAACATACAAAGTAAAAATGAAAACAGAATAAAAATAAAAATAAATAAATCAAAAGATTATAAGTCAAGTATAATGAGTGAACGTGATAGAAAAAATATATAAAATATATCTCAGAGATATTTACCAATCTGACAAAAAACAATTCAAATCCACCTCAATGTTTAACCCATTAGGGTGCATGGTATTTAATAAATATATCAACTTGGTTTCATTCTGGGATATAACTCTTGTGAGGTTGCCTCCCCTCCAGTGTGGTAATTTTCTATCAATCCCACAGAACTTCAATGATGAGGGGTCTCGTTTATGCCCCAACCTATAATGTTTTGACAGACTGATTCAAATGCCCTTTTTTATGTTATTGACATGCTCACGTAACCCTATTTCAAGCTTCCTAGTGGTCCTACCCACATATTGGAGCTTACATGGACATTCCAAAAGGTACATTACATGTGTTGAAGCACACATAATGAACTTGTCATTTTCATAGGTGACCCCTCTACTTTCTGATTTGAATTGTGTGGTCTTTCTTACCCTATTCTTAACAGGGGAGGGTTAACTACATTTTTTGCCAGTTTATTTTTAAGCATAGGGGGCCTAGTATATATGAATTGTGGTTTACTAGGTAGAATATTCTTAAGCGTCTGACCCCTCAGCAGTATTGTCCAATGTTTTCTTATTATTCTTTCAACCTGCTTGTGTTGTCTTGAGAAACCAGTCATAAAGGCTACTCCATAGTTATTTCCCTTCTTTTTTTTATTATTTTGCAATATTAGGTCCCTATTACAATTACAAACTTCCTCTTGAGTTTTTACCTGTTTGGTTTTGTATCCCTTTTCTTTGAATCTCTCCAATATTGTAGTAGTTTGGCTATTGAAATCTACCTCATGCAACTTCCTCTGGGTATATACCTATTCCGATCAACCTCCTTAAAGAAAGTACGTGTGAGGAGTTTCTCATCCCTCTTAAAGATAACCAGGTCAAGGAAGTTGACCACCTTTTGGTCATAAGTTTCTGAAAAGTAAATACCATAGTTGTTGCTATTTAGTTCTTGCAAAAAAATCTAAAAAGGATTCCTGCCCAAACTATAAGGATATCATCGATATACCTTTTATATAGTTTCAATTCTGGTCTAGGTTCCCCATGTATGACTTCATGTTCCCATTTGCTCATGAATATATTAGCCACTGAGGGCACATACTTGGCCCCCATGGCAACTCCTTTCCTTTGCCTGTAGTAATTACCATCATGCCAGAAAATAGTTTTCTCTCAAAGCTAAATTTAATGCTTTAACCAAAAATTCCCTTTGTTTCTTCTTAAGCTTAGTTTTCTGAAGGGCCCAGGTTATCGCTTCCAGGGCATGATTTTGTTTGATGTTAGTGTATAGTGAGTTTACATCAATACTCGCCAATATGCAGCTATCTGTTACTTCAACATTCTTCAGCAAATTAATTAGCTGAATTAATTAGAAATAAACTGGCAAAAAATGTAGTTAACCCTCCCCAGAAAACTTGTACGCTCTTAGACCAAATGGGCTTTTTTACATGCGGGCGATGTTTAATGTGTAAGACTGTTAAGAATAGGGTAAGAAAGACCACACAATTCGAATCATGAAGTAGAGGGGTCATCGATGAAATTAACAAGTTTATTACGTGTGCTTCAATACATGTAACATACCTTTTGGAATGTCCATGCAAGCTCCAATATGTGGGTAGGACCACTAGGAAGCTTGGAAAAAGGTTACATGAGCATGTCAATAACATAAAAAAAAGGTATTTGAATCATAGCCTGTCAAATCATTATAGGTTGGTGCATAAACGAGACCCCTCATCATTGAAGTTCTGTGGGATTGATAGAATATTACCACACTGGAGGGGAGGCAACCTCACAAGGGGTCTATCCCAGAAAGAAACCAAGTGGATATATTTATTAAATACCATGAGCCCTAATGGGTTAAACATTGAGTTGGCTTTTAATAGTTTTTGTCAAATTGGTAAATATTTCTGAGATATATATTTTATATATTTTTTATCTAGTTCACTCATTATAGTTGATTTATAATTTTCTGATTTATTTTTATTTTAATTCTATTTCTATTTTTATCTTATTTTATTTTCATTTTATTATTTTTATTTTACTTTCATTTTTACTTTGTATTTTTGATTTTTACATTTTATTTTTTGTATTCTTATTTTTAGCACTATTCTCATTCACATTTTGGTATTTTTATCTGCTTGTGTATTTTTATTTAGCTATATCCTTTGTTTGATTGTAGATAGAGTCCATCAGTTTGTATGAGATTCAGTCTTTTTTTATGATCATTGGCTAGGATTATCAGGTATATTGTACACTGATCGCTCCCAGGAAGTGGGTCTGGGTGTAGTTGAAGCCAGCTACACCTTGAGCCAAGCCAGAGGAAATGATGTCAATGTGGGCGGCATGAGGCCACTGCATGACTATTTAATGTGAAGATAGGGCAGGAATCTGTCTTTGATAATGCCCCATGGGAGTGACGAAACGCGTAGATGCAGATTCTGGTTCCTGAAACATGTCCGACGAGCGGTAAAACGCAGGCGAGGCCAGCCACTTCCTGTTTTTAAATTACTTATAAAGCATTTTAGCTCTGCAACATTGTAAGTGCAATTTTAAACCTTTGTTTAATACATTTCAATATACTGCACCATGATGGTTCTTTTCTCATGTGTTTAAATGTGTTTCCAAGGAGGAGGTCCACGCAGTGTCAACTTAACACCTACATACCTCCCGGCTCACTTGCCACCCAGCTTGGTTGACCCCCATACAGTAGTGCTAAGGGATCCAATCGATTTGGTGATTCTCTCCACGAAGGGGGGGGGGGGGGGTGTAGCACCGATCCCTAGTGTGGAGTTTGGAGCACCGAGCACTTTATTCAAAAAACTGTATATGCATAGAAGCACTTTTTAAGGGGCTTTGCAATCAGTCATATGGATTTATTTGTACAATTTTATGATTTTTTATAATGTCCCAGACTTTCACTGGCTACATGCTTGTCACTAAATTGTTTGATTTCTATAATTTTTATTTATTTTTATGTTTATATTTCTTTATCATAATGGAATTTAATGTTTAGCATGTGTACTTTATAGTGGGTTAGGTTACGCTGTAGCTTTTTTGAGTTTATATGTTTGACACATTGTGTTATGAACTGCAGCACCTATGTGCTTCAGTGTTTCAGTAGGTAGGAGGCATTAAGCGCGGGTGGTTATTCTTATATTTTCCATTCAATCTCTATGCCACTTACGGGGAAGTGTATTTCGATCGATATTTAAGATACTTTTATAAATAATTCATTGCATCTATTTCCATTATATAATATTATAATCTGATAGATTTAAATTTGATTGTATTAATTAACAAAGTATCTCAGTCTGCCAATTGATGCAAAACGATCGAGAATATTACACCCTGGCCTTGACTCAGTTTGATTAAATTATGACCAATATTGAGTCCTAATAGATCAGAATAAAAGTTGTTACTGTTCAATTTTTGAAGATGCAATTGTTTTTAACAAATTGTACATCAATTGGATAGATAAAAAAAAAGCGTGTGTGGCTACCATAAGCCTTCATTGGAAGCAGAAAAGAATACTGCTTGTATCACAAATCTTGAACTATTAAAATGTATTAAAATGTATCTAAAGACTTTATTGTAAAAAAAAAAATGTATCTAAAGACAATGCATTTCTTTAAGTAGGGAAGCACTAGCACCCCTGTCAAGTTTTTATTGATGTCTGTTCCCTGGCTATGGAAATTCACAGTCTCTTTTGTCCTGGTAACCAGTCTCACTGGGACTTAAAATGGAACTTTACTCATGACAACTTGATAAAAAAATAACGTTCTTTAGCATAGTAATTCCACATTAACCACTTCACCTCTAGAAGATTTACCCCCCTTCATGACCAGGCCATTTTTTGCGATCCAGCAAGGCGTTACTTTAACTGACAATTGCGTGGTCGTGCGACGCTGTACCCAAATAAAATGTATGTCCTTTTTTCCCCACAAATAGAGCCTTATTTTGGTGGTATTTAATCACCTCTGTGGTTTTTATTTTTTGCACAACAAAAAAAAGACCGACGTTTTTGAAAAAAAACTACATTTTTACTTTCTGCTATAAAACATATCCAATAAAAAATTTAAAAAAATCAAATATCTTGAATATCTTAGGCCAGTATGTATTCCGCTATATATTTTTAGTAAAAAAAAAAAGTCCCAATAAGCGTATATTGATCGGTTTGCGTAAAAGTTATAGCGTCTACAAACTGTGGGATATTTTTACGTATTTATTTCACTACTAATGGCGGCGATCAGCGACTTATAGTGGGACTTTGATATTGCGGCAAACATTCTGACACTAATTGACACTTTTTTGGAACCAGTGACACTAATACAGTGATCAGTGCTAAAAATATGCACTGTCACTGTACTAATGACACTGTCTGAGAAGGGGTTAACATCATGGGTAATCAAAGGGTTAACTGTGTGCCTAGTCTGTGTTTTAGTAAACTGTGGGAGGTGCTTTTACTAGGGGAAGACATGGATCCTAGACCTTGCTTTGCAGAGACACAGGATCCATGCCTTCCCTCCTGTCAGCAATCTGCCTTGTTTACTAAAGTTCTGCCTCTGTGGCTGATAATCGGCGGGTGCCGGCAGACAGCGAGTCCACGTTATCCGCTGATTGGCTCCCGCTGTGTGTGATCACATCGGGAGCAAGTTGCTGGTGGCGCGCATTCGCGCCCCCTACATATACACACATGATCCTGCTCACAGCTGCCGCCCTGTAGCAGTAGAACTGCTACAGGACGGTCGGCAAGTGGTTAATGCCCTCACACTGTGCATATACAGTACGTCCATGAACAGCAGAGCAGTCAAAGACAGCTGTGGCAGCCAATCATAGTGGCCATTTGATCGTAAAATTCCCCCCCCCCAAGTGTAAGTACTTTGTCAAAGGGATGCTGGGGCTGGGCGGGAAGGGGTTAATGGTGAAGCTATGATCCTGATATTACAGTATACACTGATGAAGTAAATACATTTGTCAGATGTCTTAACAATCTTAGAAGGTCACCTTGAGTGCAGCATGAAGTCTTTGATAATACCGTGGAGAGGCTGTGATTTGTGCACAGAAGTTGGAGATGACCGTGAGAATATGAGACCAAAGTAAAGCCAGGAGGCTGCAAGAGAAATAACAGATAAGCAAAAGTATTTTAATATTTATTGTCATGAATGGTCAGATATTTCCTCCAACACAATTAATGTAATATTTAACCATTTTCCAGAAGACTGCTTTGCAACATTTAGGCCTCATACACACGGGCGTATTTTGACGCCGGCGTCTACTGACGTTTTTTAGCTGCTCCCCATGTTAGTCAATGGCCACATAAAATACGTCGGCGTTTTTGAGCTGTAGATGGCGTCGGCGTATCAGAGAACCCACGACCAGCGCGTTCCTTGGCTGCAACGACGTCAAAAAGCGCCGCAAAACGCCACGAGACGCCAACAGACGCCAACAAACGCCAACAAACGCCACCTAATATTGTACCGGCGTTTTCCGGCGTTTTTTGACGCCGACGTTTTTAGGTTGAAAAATAGCAGAGGAATGATTTTTTTTTAAAAAACGTCTATTGACGCCGACGCTCACTAGCGCTCAAAAACGCCAATGCATAACGCCGAAAAACGTCGACTTTATCTCCTTGACGTCGGGCCCGACGTTTTGTTTATTATTTTATATACGCCCGTGTGTATGAGGCCTTAGTATCAACTTTATAGTCCTACTTCCTATACATTGTATTCTGCACTAATATTGAACCATGGGCAGATTGATACTCTATGCCCCCTAGGCCAACTTTCTTGGGTACACCCCTGCCTGCCAAACATACAGGCTAAGTATAAAAAAAATCACACTAACAACATCAGATGATGTATCCACAGAAGGCTACAGGAGACAGTCTGCCCACACTGCATGAGTACACCTAGAAGCAAGGACTAGAATAGTAGGCAATCTCCCCACTCTGCTATTACCTTGATTGTAGGTGTACAGAACCAGAGTGGGTGAGCTATTGCTAGTGCAACTTAAAGCTGGACTCCTTGATAAACAAATTTTGTCAAAATACAAGAGTCGTGTGTATTTTTCCTTGAATCATGGTGTACTTTGTGCATTTTTTTCCAGATCTGTGCAGTAATGCAGTGTGAAACTTTACCGCTGTGGATCCAATGTTTGCCAGCAGCGGGATGGCACCAATTAAGAATCTGAGACATATGTGTTGCTTTAAAATATTTGCCGTCACCTGGTAGACCTATGCCACCTGCGGTTTTAGGCCTGATCAAGAGTTGTTGAGAGAGACCGTATGATTTCCCTGCGTAAAGGAAATTCCCAAATTCACTACAAAACTGATTCAGGAACAAATCCTGGATTTTTATAGGGAGGACCTGGAACAAATAGAGAAGGCGGGGTAGGACATTTATTTTGATCACGTTACTCCTGCCCAACCATGATAATATTGCTGTAGACCACCTGGCAACATTTTTCTTGAGTTGCAGGAAGAATGGAGGAAAATGGCTGATATAAAAACATGTTGGAGTTGGACGTGATAGTCCCACAGCGTCTGGTCGAGCCCCATAGTGCTGGTCCCAAAGCTCGATGGTACTATCAGGATCTGTAACAATTTCGGGAAACTGAATAACGTGTCTAAATATGACGCATACCCGAAGCCACGGGCTGACGAACTTGTGGACTGGTTGGGAGGTGCCCGGTACATAACAACCCTAGACCTAACTAAGGGCTATGGGCAGATCCCCCTAACGGAGTCAGCAAAGGAAAAAATGTCCCTTTCTGCCCCCGAGGGGTCCTTCCAGTACAAGCGAATGCTGTTTGGTCTGCATGGGGCCCCTGCATCCTTCCAGAGAATGATGGACATAACCTTGAGGCAGCATCGCCCCTATGCAGCTGCCTATTTTGATGATGTGGTCATCCACAGCCCAGATTGGGAATTGCATCTGCCCCAAGTACAAGCAGTGGTAGATTCTCTTAGGGTAGCAGGTTTAACAGCCAACCCAAAAAAGTATGTCATAGGCTTAGAGGAGGCCAAATACTTTGGGTATGTTATTGGTCGGGGACTGATCAAGCCCCAGACCAACAAGATTGAGGCAATTCAAAAAGGCCCCAACCGGTGATTAAAAAACAAGTTTTTGCCTTCCTGGGGATTACATGGTATTACAGGCGGTTCATACCCGAATTTGCCTCCATTGCCATCCCTCTGACGGCTCTGACGAAGGGTAGAGGGTCAGGCATGGTTAAGTGGAATCCCGAAGCCGAGAAGGCATTCCAGAAGTTGAAGTAGGCCCTTTGTGTACAATCGGTGCTCGTGACTCCAGACTTCACAAAGGATTTATTGTACAAACAGATGCCTCTGAGGTGGGACTAGGTGCTGTTCTGTCCCAGATCAGAGAAGGCGAGAAGCACCCGGTTGTCTACATAAGCAGAAAGCTTAGCTGGCATGAGAGGAACTATGTCATTGTGGAGAAGGAGTATCTGGCTATCAAGTGAGCCTTAGAGGTGCTGAAGTACTACCTCTTAGGAGGGTTGTTTAGGCTAGTCACCGACCATGCTCCCCTGAAGTGGATGTGTGACAACAGGGAGAAAAAATTGTCCGGTGACAAGGTAGTTCATGGCCCTACAGCCATTTAAGTTCACAGTGGAACACCTAACAGGAAGACTCCAGAACAATGTGGATGCCCTCTCCTGGGTCCACTGTATGGTTGGGACAGTTGCTCAGCTGCAGGGGCTTGAGCCGAGGTGGGGGAATTTGTGATGGTATTCGAGGCAAAGTGATAGACGGATGCTACCTGTCAACTCGTGTGCGTTCATTTGGACTGAATTAAACAGAGTCTGTTTCCGTTCCGGAGTTTTTCGTCCACTGGAGTCCACCAGCAGGTGGCTTAAATAACCTGGAAGAGAACACACTCTACCTCTGACCTGGAACTCAGAAAGGGATCTGAGGGAGCTCTGTGTCTGTTTGGACTTTAAAATACAAGGTTTGCATTTGTGGGTGTCAGGGGCTAGCCCCAGACCGTATAGTGAGGAAACTATGCTATTTAGTTCAGCGCCGGACGGCAAGGACTTATTTTCATGTTTTGTTTGTTTTTAACCTGCAAACCTATTTTCTAAATAAACCTGGCAAGCCATCGGGTTTTAAAGAAAGTTGCCTGCACGCTATTGTCCTCAGGAAAGATGATCCCCACAAGCTAATCTCCCACACAGTGTAGGCATTCAATGCTCATACACTAGTTTATACTGGTCCCAGTGTAGGCATCCAATGCTCATACACCAGTGTATACTGGTCCCAGTGTAGGCATCCAATGCTCATACACCAGTGTATACTGGTCCCAGTGTAGGCATCCAATGCTCATACACCAGTGTATACTGGTCCCAGTGTAGGCATTCAATGCTCATACACCAGTGTATACTGGTCCCAGTGTAGGCATTCAATGCTCATAAACCAGTGTATACTGGTCCCAGTGTAGGCATTCAATGCTCATAAACCAGTGTATACTGGCCCCAACAGATGTTTGTTACACCACAATATTTGCAGTTTTTCCTTCTACTCTACTTTATTCTTACTAGCAATGGCTTATGGTTATGTCATTAGCAAGTTCTGGTGGTGGAGAGCTAGCACAGGGTTGACCAGACTGAAATTAATAAGTGACAGAAAACACAATATACACATTACCAGTTAAAATTTTCCTGGACAAGATTTTGGTTCATGTACTGTAACTCAGACTCCACAAACTTCATCATTGGGATGATGCACTACAGAGTGAAAAAAGGAAGGTGTTAAAATATAATACCCCATATTTTATATTGTTTAATAGTTCTTCCATATCTTAATTATTGTTTAGAGGTTTGGGGCAATAATTATATAACTATAATATATCCACTGATCATACTGCAAAAGAAATCAATAAGGATTATCTATGGGGCAGTATATAGGGATCACGCAAACTCCTTATTCTTACCTAAAATTCAAGCACGTGGTGCAATTACAGACTGCACAAATAATATTTAAAGCAAAACACAATTTATTACCAGGAAATATACAAAAATGATTTATAATAAGGGAGGGTAGTTATAATCTAAGGGCAATATTTAATGAGGAAGTAAACTTCCTCTGCATACATTTACCTATAGGTAAGCCTATAATAAGGCTTAATATGGGTAGTGTAAAAATCTCCTAAATGTGTACCTTTTAGGAGATATTTACATTACATGCAGCCAGTGACATGGCGCATGCGCTCTGAAGGAACGGCCATGGGTGCCGTCATCGCGGCTCCGGCCACTCACAGCGGTGGAGCCCGTGAACCCAGAAGAAACTCTGGGGAAAATGTCAGCCGTCTTCGTAAGTAAGGTAAGCATTTCATATTGTGCTAGTATGGGACGCATACTAGCTCATTATGCCTTTGTCTTACAGGTTTGTTTGTTTTTTTTTTTTCATTTTTAAAAAAAAAGAGTTTACAACCTCTTTAATTTTAAGACTCTGACTGCACGGACAACTAGGAAAAGCTTCTGTATTTCTATTTGTGCAGTGAAACTGTGGAACGGTTTCAATATGGAGCTCAAGAAATGTATAAGCATAAACCAATTTAAAAAGTATTATTGTGTAATTATTGTTTGTTTATTAATGTTGTTATTGATTTATTTATTGTATTATTGTTAGTTTTGTTTGGGTGTGTATATGCATGCATGATTGTGTAGTTAGAGTATTGGTAATTAGTATATTATATTTGAATGATTAATCATTGTATGACTTTATAGCGATGGGACATTGTATAGTTTATTATTACTTATGGAGAAGGGGTGGGATTAGATAAGTTTATACTTCTTCCCTCTCCTTTTCACACATGTAAACTAAATTATTGTTTTTTGTCTTCTCTTGTAACTAGTTGTTTTGTGTCTACTACTGAATGATTACTTCTTTCATTATGTATGTTTTTTTTTTTTTTTCATGTTCGAAATAAACTAAAACGAGCAAGCTAACAAACAATAGGGAAAGGCAGGCAATCAGGCATACATGAGAAAAGCTTTGATTTCAAATAGCAGGCAGTTGGGCAAAGTCTAGATCTAAGTTTTCATGGATCACCTTCACAACTTGTTGGACACACAGTTGCGACGTGGCCCTATTCTCTGCTCACTGAATTTAATTGGGGGGGGGGGGGGGGCAGCATGTTTATACCTCCATACAGCTGCCTGTGCAGCTTGTGGCAGAGGGGATGGTAAAAACACAACTCAACTGACCTCCAGCTGCAGGTGTAAACTAGGCAGACCTATTCAATACAAAGAGACACACATGAGTTTCCTGCAGTCACATCTGGAAGGATGGACTATGATTGTTTACTATGGGTTATGGCATCTTACTATTTTCCTGGCTAATTACAGAAGATAGTCAGATTTACCCTCATCTTTGCAATGAATCAAGAGAGACCTGATATACTCACATCATTGGGGTCCCGGGAATCGCTGGCTTTTGCTATTGACTGAAGATGTTTGGCAATCCCAGCATCTAGCTGTGGAAGGGAGATATCAGAGGATTAGTTGAGATATAGGGAACAAAATTACATTATTAGGGAATGAGGGGAAAGGATAGCACCTCTGTAAGGTATTTAGTGATGGTCTTTGTCCCCACTGGGGAGATTTGCCCTTACTTCCTGTCAGGGCAGAAAGTGATGAAAACTGTTTCCAGTGGGGACACAGACTACAACGTATGTATGTATGTATACAATGTATATATATATATATATATATATATATATATAAATGTTTTTTGTTTTTTTTTTGGTTGAACTGGATGGACTTGTGTCTTTTTTCAACCTGACTAACTATGTAACTATGTACAACAGACACGCCCCAGTCACACCCATTATGAGGGTCAATCAACACACCAAAACTCATTGGTTGAACCGAAAAAATGTTCACATTTATATTGGCTTTTCAAAATATCAAATTCAGTAATTGATAGGCTAGGTGAAATGTTTAATGCAACATAACACTTGGAGTTAAAGCCCAAATGAAGAAATTCATTCCAGGTGCATCAAAACAAAAAGGTGTTTAACCCCTTTACATTTAGAACCATCTTGGTAAGCAAGAGGTTAAAGTTACACTAAACTCAGGTCTAAAAGAAAACAATTCAAGTATATATTCTTAAAGTAACATTAAACTTTTTTTTTTTAATTAAAATAACAAACATGTTATACTTACCTGCTCTGTGCAATGGTTTTGCACTGAGCAGCCCTGATCCCCCACACTCCAGGCCCCTCCTCTTAGGTGAGTGCATCCATGGAAAGCCGCTTTGATTGGGGGGCACCCGTGCAGGCTTGCTCCCGAGCGACCGTGTTTGCGTCTATTGACAGGGGCCGCCCCCCCACTACAGCATTTGATTGACAGCAACCGGAGCCAATGGCTCCCGTTGCTATCAACCTGCCCAGTGAGGAGGGAGATAGCGGTGGCTGCACAATCACTGGATTGGATCAGGTAAGGAAAAGGGGGGGGGGGCTGGGAGGATCATGCAGCAAAGAAGTTGTTTTTATCTTTTTTTCGTTTTTATCTTTATCGTTTTACACAGGGGCAGAATGGGGATCTGCCTATGTAAACAAGGCTGGTCCCAGTTCTGACAGGGGACATCTCAGAGATCTGCTGTTCCCAGTGAGCCCATCCCCCACACAGTTAGAACACACCAAGGGAACACAGTTAACCCCTTGATCGCGCCCTACTGTTACCCCCTTCCCTGCCATGTCATTTATACATTGATCAGGCATTTTTATAGCACTGATAATGTAATAATGTCACTGGTCCCCAAAAAGTGTCACTATAGGGTCAGATTTGTCCGCCGCAATTTTGCATCCCCGCTGAAAATCGCAGATCACCGCCATTACCAGTAAAAACATAAAGTCCATAAATCTATACCCTATTTTGTAGACGCTATAACTTTAGCGCAAACCAATTAACCGCCTCAGGACCGCCCACCGTCAAATGACGGCGGAGCGGTCCTGCTCTCCCAGCGGGTGGACGTCATATGACGTCCTCCCTTTAAGCCGGGATTGCGCGCGATCGGGCGCGCGCATCCCGGCTCTGTCGGTGTCGGCGTGTCCCCAGGACACGCCGCTTCACCGACAGGGGTGAACAGCCATTGGTTATGGCTGTTCACCACGTGATCGGCTGTGACGAAGTCACAGCTGATCACAAACGGCACGCCCGCCGTTCACACGGGGCATGCGCGCAATCGGGAGCGCGCTGCGCGTGCGTGTCGGTGGCGGCGTGTTCCCGGGGAACACTGCCTGTCACCGACACAGGTATCAGCCGCCGGCCGGCGGCTGATACCTTGTGATCGGCTGTGATCGGCTTCACAGCCGATCACATACAGTGTAAACAGAGCGGTAACTCACTGTTACCAGCTCTTCTCTCCTCACACAGAGTCCAGTGTGAGGAGAGAAGAGCTGGGATCAGTGAGTTACTGATCTGTAATGTACAAGCACACTGACACTGCCCCCCCTGCCCCCCCCCCAATGCACCTGTCACCCTAACAGTCACCACATATGCCCCCATAAAGGGTACCTGTCATCATAAAGTGTACCTGTCAACAGACTGCCATCATAAAGAGCACCTGTCACCCATCACCCGTCAGTGACCGTGGCATGTCACCCGTCACCTGTCACTGACCACTACCCACTACCCACTGACCGCCACCAGTCACTACCCGCTGCCCACTGACCGCCACCAGTCACTGTCCACTGCCCACTGTACGGTGCCAGTGACTGCCCACT
>BLSH010383449.1:1211165-1221905 GCA_018402905.1 Glandirana rugosa | reverse complement strand
CAAAATGGGGGAATTACTGTTCCGGTAAAAAACACTAAGACGCGATTCAGCGAAATTGACCGTTGACGTACCAGCACGCTGCAACATGGGTTTGTTTTACATACAGAAAGAAAAGGGTGTTTATCTCGAAAGAAAACCCCCATAAACTAGTGGAGACGCAGTGAAGACTAGTGGTGATATTTGTTTTTTTCTCGCTGTTAAAACTTTTTTTTTTGTTATAAAAAATGAAAGACGATATTATGCCTAGGTTTATATATATATATATATATATATATATATTATTTTGTTTACATAAGTAGCCAAATCCGATTATTTATGTGTTGCATGACTGAGTAATTGTCATTCAAAGTGTGATAGCGCTGAAAGCTGAAAAATGGCCTGGACAGGAAGGGGGTTTTCGTGCCAGGTACTGTTGTGGTTAATATATGCTTATTGCAATTTTTTTCACCAAAAATATGTAGAATATTTATTAGCCTAAACCGATGAATACATTTGTTTTATTATATATATATATATATATATATATATATTTGGATCCGTATTATAGCAGAAAGTAAAAAATATTGTTTTTTTTTTCAAAATTGTCGCTCTTTTTTTGTTTATAGTGGTGATCAGAAGTGACGCAGAGGTGATCAAATACCCCCAAAAGAAAGCTCTATTTGTGGGAAAAGAAAGACATACATTTTGTTTGGGTACAACGTCGCACGACCATGCAGTTGCCAGTTAAAGCGACTTAGCGCAGAATCACAAAAAATGGCCTTGTCATTAAGGGGGTAAAACCTTCCCGGGCTGAAGTGGTTAAAGCATAACTAAAAGCAATTTTTTAAAAATTTTTGGATAGGATGTAGAGTGATTAGAATGTTTGTCAATTATTATTGTTGTCTGTGCCCCCATTAAGGAGATTCACCCTTATCATTATTGAAAGTGAAAGTAAAATAAGAAAATCCTCAATTTTGGGTTTTCCCCAGACAAGTAATAGAGGGGAAATCTTCCGTTGGGGACACTAGTTCTGGTGAACTGGGGTCCCCAAGGAATTCCCTTAAAGTGGTAGTAAACCCTCCTATCATTTTCAGCCAAGGAAGCTGCCATCTTGGCCTCTGTTTCATCTATAACTGCCATGATGTTGCACATGTAATCAGCTATGACACCAGCCATTGGATGGTTTGACAGTTTGGTTTAGAGCACAACCAATGGGAGTGTTACATTTCCGGCACGTGCCGGAAATGTAACTGTTTTTTAAACTGTTAAATGGATGGGTTTACTACCACTTTAAATGGCAAGGATTTCCCCTCACTGCCTGGTTGGCTGTGGGACAGGAAGTGAAGGGAAATCTCCGCAATAAGATACAAATGGCAAAAAAAAAAAAAAAAAATCTGACAGGGGTTATAAACATTTCTTACTGTATCCAAAATGAAAAAAAAAAAGTTTTTCCTATAGTTCTACGTTAAGGCTTTAGAACCACTTTACCTTAAAAAAGTATCTTCTATTGCTTTTATTACCATTGTATGCAAAAGTTTAGGAACCCCTGACAATTTCCATGATTGTCATTTATAAATATTTGGGTGTTTGGATCAGTGATTTCATTTTGATCTATCAAATAACTGAAGGACACCGTAATATTTCAGTAGTGAAATGAGGTTTATTGGATTAACAGAAAATGTGCAATATGCATCAAAACAAAATTAGACAGGTGCATAAATTTGGGCACCCTTGTCATTTTGATGATTTGAATACCTGTAACTACTTAACACTGATTAATTGGAACACACAATTGGTTTGGTGAGCTCATTAAACCTTGACCTTCATAGACAGGTGCATCCAATCATGAGAAAAGGTATTTAAGGTGGCCAATTGCAAGTTATTGTTCTCTTTGACTCTCCTCTGAAGAGTGGCAACATGGGGGCCTCCAAACAACTCTCAAATCACCTGAAAACAAAGATTGTTCTACAATATGGTTTAGGGCAAGGCTACAAAAAGTTATCGCAGAGATATAAGCTGTCAGTGTCCACTGTGAGGAAGATAGTAAGGAAATGGAAGGACACAGGCACAGTACTTGTTAAGGACAGAAGTGGCAGCCACATAAAATATTGGAGAAGCAAAGGCGAAGGATGATGAGAACGGTCAAAAACAGCCCACAGACCACCTCCAAAGACCTAAAACATCAACTTGCTGCAGATGGTGTCACTGTGCATCATTCAACAATTCAGCGCACTTTGCACAGGGAGAAGCTGTATGGGAAAGTGATGCGAAAAAAGCCACACACGCCACAAACCGAGTCACTTGAGGTATTCGAATGAACATTTGGACAAAGATCAAGTTATTTGGCCATAACAAGGGGTGTTATGCATGGCAGCAAAAGAACACAGTGTTCCAAAAAAAACATTTGCTACACACAGCAAAATTTGGTGGAGGTTCCATCATGCTGTGGGGCTGTGTGGCCAATGCCAGTACTGGGAATCTGGTTAAAGTTGAGGGTCGCATGGATTTCACTCAATATCAGCAGATTCTTGAGAATAATGTTGAGGAATCAGTCACAAAGTTGAAGTTACGCCGGGGCTGGATAAATACTCAGGTATTCATGCAGAGGAACAAGTACAATGTTCTGGAATGGCCATCCCAGTCCCCAGACCTGAATACCATTGAACATCTGTGGGGTGATTTGAAGCGGGCTGTCCATACTCGGCAGCCATCAAACCTAACTGAGCTAAAGATGTTTTGTAAGGAGGAATGGTCCAAAATACATTCATCCAGAATCCAGACACTCATTACAGGCTATAGGAAGCATCTAGAGGCTGTTATTTCTGCTAAAGGAGGCTCTACTTAATATTGATGTGATTTTTCTGTTGGGGTGCCCAAATTTATGCACCCGTCTAATTTTGTTTTGATGCATATTGCGCATTTTCTGTTAATTCAATAAACCTCATTTCACTACTGAAATATTACTATGTCCTTCAGTTATTTGATAGATCAAAATGAAATTGCTGATCCAAACACCCAAATATTTATAAATGACAATCATGGAAATTGTCAGGGGTTCCTAAACTTTTGCAAACAACTGTATTATTATTATTATACATGATTTATATAGTTCCTCCAAATTTCCAAATTCCCTTTTTCTTTTGTTGCTCTTGTTAGAAGGTGGCTATGTTCATTCTGCATGGTCCCACTGTATGTAGGAACGTAGCCAACCTCTCTTGTTCCTGAGATAGAGTATGGACTATGGTATTTGTAGTGTGCATAGAGCAGTGCATATGACCACAATTAGCACCCACTCTCTGAGCCAAACAAACAGAAGTGACGGGAAAAGTTCAGGAGCTCACAGATGACTTTAACCACTTCAGCCCCGGAAGGATTTCCCACCTTAGGACAGAGCACTTTTTGCGATTCCGCACTGCGTCAATTTAACTGACAATTGCACGGTCGTGCGATGTTGTACCCAAACGAGATTAACATCCTTTTTTCCCCACAAATAGAGCTTTCTTTTGGTGGTATTTGACCCCCTCTGTGTCATTTCTGATCAACGCTATTAACAAAAAAAAGCGACAATTTTGCAAAAAAAAAAATAATATTTCTTACTTTTTGCTAAAATACATATCCAAAAAAAATATATAAAAAACTAATTTATTCATCGGTTTTGGCCAATTTATATTCTTCCTCATATTTTTGGTAAAAAAAATCGCAATCGCCGTTTATTGATTGGTTTGCGCAAAAGTTGCCGTGTTTACAAACCATGAGAATTAATTTCTGGTGTTTTTACAATTTTTTTTTTACTAGTAATGGCAGCAATCTGCACTTTTTATCAGGGCTGCGATATTGCGCTGGACATGTCGGACATTTTTGACACTTTTTTGGGACCAATGACATTTATACAGCAATCAGAAATTTAAATATCCACTGATTACTGTATAAATGTCATTGGCAGGGAAGGGGTTAACCTGCAGGGGGGGAGGGAATCTAGGGGTTAACTGTGTTCCCTAAGCGTGTTCTAACTGTGAGGGGGCTGGGCTGCCAGGGGCACCAGAGATCTAACTGATCCCGAGTACAGGCCCTATGACAGGCGGGTCGCAGGCGGACATAGAATCCGCCCGACCCACGCCCCACTCAGGGAGCATGCGAGCGGTGTGCGCTGGCCCCCTAGCGATGTGCCCGCGAGCACCGACTATAAGCAGTGATTTGCGGGACAGAGCCACACTGTCGCCGCTTATAGTCGCTAAGCGGTCGGGTAGTGGTTAAAGTTAGGCAGAAAAACACTAAGAAATAATTTCATGAAAATGGATTGCAAGGCCATTTAGTAGTGGATGTGTATGGATTATTTTTGGAAATAATGAAAATATAATTTTGTGTCTCTTTAAAATGAAACTGAACTCTGAGCACCACAAACATAAAACACTAATTTATTTTTAATATTCAACACAACTTCACCCATCCATCCAGGTCCCCATGCTTTATTTTGTGGAGAAAGCTCCTTGGAAAAAAAACCCCTAGCACAGTGATGGTGAACCTTGGCACCCCAGATGTTTTGGAACTACATTTCCCATGATGCTCAACTACACTGCAGAGTGCATGAGCATCATGGGAAATGTAGTTCCAAAACATCTAGGGTGCCAAGGTTCGCCATCACTGCCCTAGCATTTCTAGCTGTGGTTGTGTTGGGTAAGGCCAGATGATTTGTGTAGCATTTACTTCCTGGAATCTATCTGCCCTTAGCTCATGCATGCAGGCAGGTGGGTGTGATTAGCTGAGAAAATCCCTCCCCCTCTACTCCATATAAAAGAAAGATGAAAAAAGTTTAAAATAAGTAAATATAATAGACTGTCCTATCTATTTATTAATGCTAGCAGTATAAGGATTAAAAATAGTTAAAGTTGAGAGAGTTTTCATTCCGCTGTATTGTTTTTTCGTTTTTTTCTTTCAGCTGGCTCCTGGCTTCCATGTACAAGTGATCTGGGCAGTTATAAATCCACTACATGCAACAGGAGCAATGCTTTTTGCTGCAGGTATGGAGCAAAGCATTGCAACCACTGTATGTTAAAGTGATTGTAAAGTCTTTTTTTTTTTTTAGATAACAAACATACTTATCTGCTCTGTGCAGTTGGTTTTTCACAGAGCAGCCTGGATCCTCTTCGTTTTGGGTCCCTCTTCGGCTCTCCTGGCCCCTCCCTTCTGTCGAGTGCCCCCACAGCAAGCAGCTTGCTATGGGGGCACCCGAGCTGAGTCACAGCTCCCTGTGTCCATTCAGACACGGAGCCCTAATGCGGCCCTACCCCCTCTCTCCCCTGATTGGCTAAATTACTTTGATTGACAGTCGCAGGAGCCAATAGGGACGCTGCTGTAATTAGCCAATCAGGAGGAGAGGCTAAGACACTTATGGACATCGCTAGAGAGAGATGGGACTCGGGTAAGTATTAGGAGTGCTGGGGAGGCTGCTACACACAGAAGTTTAAAACCTTCTGCCCTTACAACTCCTTTAACACACCTGCCCACTGGCTTTGCAGCTTAGGGAGGGTGGTAAAGATGCAGCTCATCCATACATTTTTAATGCTCCCCAACTACAACTCAATGAGCCCTAATGCAGCTAGAGCCTGAATAGAAAAGCCTGTCCCCTTCCAGCAACTGCAGAGAGAGAGACCCTTGCTCTTTGTAGGTAAGCAGTCTCACTGCAAAGATCATGCTTCCTGATAATAGGATATGCCTAGCTCTGGGTATGTTAGACTTTGCAAAGAAACCACTACTTCCACACAGAGAGCAAGTCCTATACTGCAGCATGCAGGCAGAACACAGGCTATTCTGCATGGGCAGTGGCTGTTTTTTAAAGAAAACTAAGATTTGGAACACCTTTTGTGGTGATGCACCTAGAATGTATTTCACCAATTAAAAAGTAGAGTTTAATTTGGCTCTAAAAGTAGAATTGTATAGAGGTCTATATATTACAACACAAAGAAGGCAACTGAGAAGGAAAGATGGACAGAGATATATGGTTCCCAATGAGGAACAATTGGGAGCTATGAATCAAAACACAAAAAATTCAAAGGATGACAATGCCATATCAGGCTGGCAGCTGCCCCACTTTTTTGCCATTATAGAGAAAGCAATTAAAGTGAAGTCCCCCCAAGAGAGTAAACAAAACAACAATTAAAACTTAAAGTGGAACTTTACCCATGAAAATATATTTTTTCCCCTCCTGGACTCTTCCCCCTCCCTCTCCCTCAGTTGGAGAATATTTTCTCATTTTTAAAAAGGTTTCTTACCTTTTTAGAGTTGTACAGCTGCACTTCCTTCTTTCTTGCCTAAGCAAGAATGACGTAGGCCTAATTGGATGCCCACATTACACGTCCTAGAATACAGTCTTACTGACTGCCTCATGTGCACGTGCACCATGGGATTCTTCATGTTCACAGATAACCACAGGTCTTCAGGACCCGGTGGAGACTCTCAGCACATCTAAACATGTGCAGGGAGTTTCCTACCTGGATGCTACAGATATCAACGTACCAGATACCAGCAATGGTTGTCCATGCACAAGAACCCCCCCACACATCCACAGGTCTCTGCTGGGTCCCAAAGACTAGGCATAGACCTTCAGCACACCTTTACGCATTCAAGATTTTCAAAGATGGTGATGTAGAAGTGGAGAAGCAGAACCAAAACCAGTCATTGGGATGAAGTTCCACTTTAACAGAAGTGTTTACTCTTCCCAAGTCTTTACAAAACTATAAAAAAAATGTTTTAGCTGGAGCTTGGCTTTTTAGAAGAGTAATAAATACATGACAATCAATAGAGTGTGAGACTTACTTTTTGGGCAAGGGCCTGAACCACTCCACGGATTTCACGGTCCAGGCATGCCACGGCACTGTTTAGCTGGTCATGAAGTGTGTGTTGAAACTGTTCTGAGCTTATGATGTCACATGTCCTTTGTTGCAGAGTCTTCCAGTCTAGTTTCTGTGGTAATGACTGCACTATCAACCGCAGTTGTTCAATGTTGTTCACTATGAGGCACAACTGGGAAGGTGAAGCAAGAATCACACATTAATGAGAAAATGTGAAAAGGAGCATCTCCCAAATCCTTACTATAGCCAAAATGTTTTGGTGTCCACCCTCCAATATCCCACTTAGTTGCAGTATCAGTGAACTAGCAAAGCTTCAGATGTATAGCCTAAGACTACCTGAGCATTGGGGCAGTATTTCTGTCTGGCTTTAGTTTAGGCTTATGGTTATACTTTGTTGTGTGCATCGTAGATTAAGTTTATGTACAGGAGTTTGTTTTTTTTGTTTCAAGAATTTCGCCTCAATTTAAACAGTAAGGAAGCATTGAGTGTACAGTTCTTGCTGGATATAACACATTGAAGCCTTTAAACTGAACTCCAGGCTGATTAAATAACACAATTGAAGTTATTTATGTATTCATTAAAATACAGCTAATATATGTACCAAAATCTGCCTTTATGTCAGATTTGTGTAATCCCATGTACAGGAAGAGAGGGGGCAGCAAAAAGAACCAGTCGGGCACTACTGGATTTCACAAGACTGTCAGTCTAACACTGGGAGCTAGCTGAAAGAATAAAATACCTCACCAATATGGTGACCATTCTTCGCTATCCATTCTAAAAGGTTGGGGGTAGTCAATGACCAAACTTCATTGCCTAACTGCAGTGAAGAAAAGTGAGGTCACAGACCAGAAAAGTGCACATAGGCATGAGATGTGCCTTCCAATCTGGTCTCTTCTTTGGTCAGATCTATGATGACAAATTGTCTATGGGGCAGTACATAAAGCAATCAAGCATGTTAGAATGCCTTTTTTAATTGCAGTTATTTTCCTTGGAGCATAGACTGTCTGTACTGACTCCGCTTCCCCACTTGATTGCCATCAACATGGAACTAGAGAGCTCCAACTTTGATGGAAATGTCTCGGAGAAGGCATCAGAACTCTGTAGGCAGGTCGCGTTAGGTCAGGTACCTTTTAAGGTCTGCTCCTTCTGTTTTTGGAGCATTATGGAAGTCGATATTTAAGGTGGGTGGTTCTGGGTTCCTTCTGCCTGGGAAAAGCTAAGAAAAGGAAGTTCTTCTGGAGGTGCTTCTTGCTTTCCCATTTGGGTGCCCTGCAGGAAGTGTGGTGCTGCATCAGTGGGGATTAGAGGCAGAGAATAGAGGAAGGGCTATACATTATCCGGGTGAGCTACAAAATATCTCTTGCCTCCTGATTGCTACAATACGCCTGAATTAAAACCATTATTTGGACTTTAACATTACCATGATCTGGACTGCTACGTTTTACCTCTAAATCAAGCAAGTAAAACAAGTTATTTACAACTACGTGCCTCTGTGTGAATATAGGTGTAAGAAGTGGCTATTATTACAACCGTTGCCTGGATGGGGAAACAAGAAGTGAGTGTTGGTGCAGAACTAGCTGCTGGGTCCTGGAAGCGGGTGCTTGGATTTTACATGTGAGTGCTCCTGGAAGTGGGGGGATTTCACAGTCAGGAGCATGGCAGCAATAGACTTCTGACCACCATCCATGTATAGAGTGGGAAGAGAACCTCAAAAGCCCTGGAACCTGTGCATTTGGTGGCCACATGCAAGGCAGCCTAGGTACTGCCCACAAGTAAAATTGTGCAAGCATGTCCAATTGTTCATTACCGCCTATGCTCAGCTTTAGTTGTGCACTCTGATTAAGGTCACCTGTGCAAAAAGAAATAGCAATCAGTGTCAAACCTTGTTTGCAGCCTGTCCAGCATCCCCTTTGTCTGACAACTCCTCAGCTCTCCGCTTTATCATTGTGCAGTATGTAATGGCGATACGGCACATATCCTAGAAAAATCAGTTTTAACAACATAAGTACATCTTTTTATGGATATTCTTTTTTTTTGGAATTATTTTACATTCTGTGAAATGAATTGACATAAAATATATAGACATGATCTATAACACAACAAGATAAAAGAGAAAATAAAAGAAAGCTGAGATATGTTGAAGTACAATTTGTTATGGACCATGGATGTTACCATATTGCATCTAATGTCCTATAAAATGTTCATCCATAGAACATAGGCCTGAATTAACATTGGGCATTGTAGGCCTGTACCCACAGGCAGCAGAGGCAAAGACACAACTTTGCCCTGTGTGGTCATCAGCCACACACTTCCATACAATTGCAGTTTTATCATCACTTTAAATCAGTGGCGCATCATAATCGGGTGTTCACTGCACATGGACCCCGGGGGGGGGGGGGTGTGGCACCGATCTCCCTGTATAGCTTGCAGTGAAGCAACTGACAGCCGTTTCTTCTTCTCTCCCTCCCACGGCTGTCAGCTGAAAAGCCATACAGGGAGACCGGTGCTTGCAACTCTCCCCACCGCCGCACCAATCAACCCAAACTGAACACCATGTCCTCCTCCTGTGCCCCCCCATGCTCCTCCTTAGGCCCCCCATGAGTCCTCCTCCACCAGCCCCCTGTGTGCTCTTCCTCTGGCCCCCTCATTCCCCTGCAGCTGGCTTCCCTCCTCCCCCCTCCCATCGGCAGCTGCGGGGAATGTGTCAGAATGGAGAGCGGAGGAAGGGGCCGGTAAATCACATGGTACCAGGCCCAATCCCAGCAGCCCGTTATCCTGCTTAGTGATCCGCTGTGTTCAGTGGAAAAAGCAGTCGCACAGGGGGGGCATGCATGAGGGGAGCCAGTGGAAGAACATATCGGTACGTCCTACTGGAACAAGGGAGCTCCTTATTGGGTGGTATGTGGTTAATTCCAGCAGCACGTGGCAAGTCGCTGGTACTGTTGCCAGAACACAGCACCACTTACATTATGTAGCTAATGCTACTAGAGTCTATTACAGCAAACACAGCAGTCACATCATTCTATAATGGAAATAGTTCATTTGGGCCAACTCGGCCCAGAAAAATTATAGAAAGTGATAGGAAAGCTGGAATTTTACTTTAAGTGAAACAGTCAACCACTGTACTCAGGCCTGCCCCGTGAAAGTAATTGAGAATCCTCATCTGTTGTTTAAAGTGGTTCTAAAGCCTCAAGATTTTTTTTTTTTACCTGCATGCATTCTATGCATGCAGGCAGGGCCGCTGTTAGAAATCATGGGGCCCTGTACAGCCTACCTGGCAGGGCCCCCTTTAACCACGCCCTTGACCCCACCCCTGGCCCCGCCCCCGGCTGTTTAGCCGTATGTGTGCGTGGAGCCAACACAAGTGTTTGCAATTAATAAGCACGAAGTAGTGAGGGCAGTTTACATTTCTTTTAAACTGTATTTTATTACAAAGAAAAAAAAAATCTTACACTGTATCCTTACATTTTTTTTCTCGTTTTTGCTTTCATAAGGGATGAACAACATGGAAAAGCAATCCAGTGGCTTCCCCACTAGGATTACATTTACTTTTGTGCTGGGGTTAAAAAATTATATCTTTATCATTGCTATAGTGATGACCAAGATATCATCCTTCCAATCCAGTGATGTACTGGTACGTCGCTGGATGGGGAGTAGTTAAAGGGGATTGGTTTGGGGGGCAGTAAAAATGCAGCTCAGCTGCACGTTTACTGCTCCCCCAAATTAAGTGTAAAAGTATCATCTCTGTCTTATGATCATCAGCATTATGATTATCATCACAGGGAGCACAGTAAGCAGGGGATCTGTCACAGTGCTGTTGGGTGCTGACTTATGGCTGTACTGTATATAATAGACTGTAACACAGCACAGCCATAACAAAGTTAGCACCCAACAGCACTGTGACACAGTATTA
>BLSH010383449.1:1182072-1195210 GCA_018402905.1 Glandirana rugosa | reverse complement strand
CCATCAAGTCCTATCTCCACCCAAACCTCCTGCGGGTTCAAGTAGAGATTTGAACGTACGAGGGACATGATATCCCAACGGTGGAGTAGGGAAATTTGGGTTTGTGTATAAGTAATGTGTCCAAGACTCCGATTAAATTACGTCTATTTCGTGATTCACTCAAATTACTGGTGGAATTAGTTGGTGTCTTGGACACATTAATTATACACAAACGCAAATTTCCGTACTCTACCGTTGGGATGATATGATGTCCGTAATTTCGCCAACAGATGAGTTAAAAAAAAAAAAAAAATTTATTTTTGGACGTTCTATTATCGTATTACTCGATCATACGTTGCGTGTGATCGAGTAATACTTTTACCCGGAAGCAAGATCCGGGTGAAGATGTCCGCTGCCACTGAGGGGACCAAGCGGCTCGGTCGGATCTTCGTTCAAGGTGAGTATTTCATAATGAGCTAGTGTGCGTTGCATACTAGCTCATTATGCTATTATCTTGCAGGTTTTTATTTAAAAAAAAAAAAAAAATTGAGTAGACAACCGCTTTAATGCCTGTAGTATAGTAGGGTTGCCATCTCATGCCTTTAAACGCAAACACATATTAATTACACAGGTTCTGTGGTTGATTAAGGTGGTCATTAAACTCACTTAGTGCTTTATCTGCATTAAATTAGCCTCAGAACCTGTGTAATGAATATGTGTTTGGGTTTAAAGGGATGAGGTGGCAACCCTATAGTACAGGGAGCATGCAAGTTTAGAGATGAACTTGGGCGTCCTCCAAACCCACCTCTATCCTGAACTACCGCTTTTTTGTATTCAGTTGAGCTGCAGATTGGGTCATTCCCATGTGAGCTACAGGGCTGGGAATGACCCAAATGACAGCTCACTGAAGTACAAAAATGTGGGAGTACAAAGTTTGGGTTAGAGATAAGTTCTGAGGACACCCAAGCTCATATCTAGAGGTTACCAAGCATTCATTGCAATACAGAAGCATGTACAAACTCAGGCACTGTAAAATCCTTGCCAAACCACTGTATACAATTTGTTAAATGTACAAACATACACAATAGGGTCACCTGACCATCACACCTTGATGAGGGTTTTGGACATCTCATTTCAAAACCATGGGCATTGATATTAATTTGGCACCCTCTTTGCAGTTGTAAAAGACTCTACCCTTCTGAGAAGGTGTTCCACAAGATTTTGGAGTGTCTGTGGAAATGCTTGCCCATTCCGCTACAAGAGTATTTGTGAGGTCAGGTACTGATGTTGGTTGAGAAAACCTGGCTCACAATCACTGATTGACTTCATGCCAAAGGTGTTCCATAGGGTTGAGGTCAGGTCTCTGTGCCGGCCACGTGAGGTCCTCCAAACCAAAATCATCAGACCAAGTCTTTACGGAGTTGGTATTGTGCACCTCAACATGCCCCTTTTAGTACTTTTTTAAACACATCATACATGATCATTGACTATGATCATATGTGATATGATCACAAATTTATGAAAACCAAAATCCTTTTTTTTTTAAATCATTTCCTGTGCTATTTTTAATGTAAATGTAGTCATTTGATTTCTTACACAGTCCTGGTAGAGGAGTAAATGAGAACAAGTTGGTAATGGTTGGCTCAGGTTTGCCATGCTGTATGTAACTGCTGGATTCACCCTAAATTAAAGTAAGGCTTACTTCTAGTGGGATCCTGTGAAGTCAAAGAGCTTTACATAGCAGGACATTCTTGCACCCCTGATTTTAAATGCATATTATTATAAAGCAATAACTCACGTTTTACTTAGATCGGATTTCTTTAAAATGTATTTTTGTAATAAGTGTTCTTACCAGGTCTATTTGTACAGCTCTTTGGACTCTCTCAAGTGCAGTGGAATAAGCCTTCTTCAACCAGCAAGGCAATGCGTCTGCAAACCATCGGTGGGATTCAGACAGTGGTAGAGCTGCATTCCTAGAAGATGGGGAGAAGGTCCGGTGTCATTTCTCAAATTACATTATGTGACTTCAGGCAAGAAATATTGTTTTTTGGCAAGGATGTAACTATAAATCACAGGATCCTGTTTTATTTTATTGGCTCCTTAGCTACCCTCTTTGCAGTACCCAGCCAATACTGCACACTGTTTAGTAGTCCTAGTTACCCTGGTGACCAGTGACCTATTTTGCAGATCTGACATAGCCCCCTTTCCCGTATTAATAATAACATTACTCTGCGCTTTGGATGTGCTGTCTATATAAATGCACATATAATTGTGCAAAGAGTAAATGCGTGAATGCTGCATTACCGTATTACCCCTAATATGAATCCACATTGTTCCCAAGAGACCTAGAGAGTACCCCTAATAATAGCTGTGGACATTGGTGGTGAGCCAACAGATATCAGTCACCTCAAGCACTTTAACTACACTGGCTTCGGTATATATCTAAAGGTTCTTCCAAGGCGAGGATGCTAAAGTGGACCCCCACACCCTTGAGCACTTTGATTCCACCCTACAAAAATGAAAAAAAGCCTAAGAGGTAGGAAAGAATGAGTTAAAATAAGGGTTAACTAAAATAGTAACTACAAATTTACGGTTAAATTATTTAGGGTTGACTAAAGATTTTATTCTGTGATTTGTTCCTATTAATGGGTTTATAGTGCTACAGGCACAAATAAATGGAAATTTAAAAAGTTTACATACAAGAAAATCTCAGCAGCAAAAAAAGTACGGTAAGGGATTAAAGTAGTTAATATCAAATAAAGGTTTTATCATGCATCATCATATGCATGGTTACTGAGACGTACAGATTTTAACTGATGTTCTCTGAATGTTTTGATCTGGGCAGGGGAGTGGCCCAGGGAGAGCTGGAGACTGCAGGAAGGAACACCCCTTGGTTACTCCAACCGTTTGGGTCCAGAAGATTCTGGAAAAAGGGATGGATGAGGAGGTGTAACTTTCTGAAGTATGTTAAGGAGCCCTGACCAATCCCCAACCTGGATTGGCAGGGGGCAGGCCTCCTTAAATACTGTGGTCTGCCCAGCTGGGGGGAGGAGATGTTCAGGTGGAAGAGTGGAGATGTAACCGGTGTTGTGGAGGCCTCACCCGGGAGGGAGCCCCCAGTCTGGGGGGGGGGGTGACCTTGGGGCCTGGGAGCTCGGGTGAGCCAGGAGTGGAGAGAGATCCTGGAGCAGCACAAGGGAGCAGGAGAGCAACAAAGAGGCTACAGAAAAGGCTCTTTAAAGGATCCATCGGTATCCGTGAGTGACAGACCCTGGGAGCTGGAGAAGAGGACTGGAGCAGGCTGGTAGGTGACAGTGGACAGTCTGTGGAAGGTGGAGGAGCCAGTGAGGGGAGCTGGGTCTTTGGACAGTGAGGTAGGCCGGAGTGGCCTTACAATCTGAGGGGACCATGGCCCTTGCCTGTAACGGGCGGTCCTGCTGGCAAAAGTGTAGGCTTCACCATGTGCTAGCTAGAGTGGAGGAAGAGGTAATGGAGGCTTGATAAACTTTCCTTCAGGCCTAATGGTGAAGAAGCAAGTGTTGGGCAGGAGAGAAGTGAAGGAGTGGAACGGTCAGCAAGTGTTAGCGCTGGAGGAAGGAGTGTATATACAGTGGTGTACATGGAATGGTCCTATAGCTTTGATTTTTGGGCATCCCACAGTCGTTCCTACCCTATCCAAGTTTATTCCCTCAATAAAACAACAATACAAACAAAAAGTACTGGCCTGTTCAGTGACTCTGGATGTGAGGAAAAATGTGTGATTGAGGGCAGAGTGACAGGTGAACCACAACTACCAACAACCCCTAAGGGGGCCATTGGCAAAATTTGGGGGCTTGTTTCTGGGATTCACATGTAAAGCTGCCAGTCATTGCCCCTAGCAACCGTAAGAGAACTGAGCCCGGGAACTGGAACTGTGCTATTGTCAATGTGGACTGAACCTGGGGAAGGACTTGAGTATTTGCCTGCTAAAACAGAAAGTTCTTGCAAGTGTGCTGTTGCCCATAGTAACCAGCGGGAGCGGTTGCCAGTTGCCACTCCCACCCAGTTTCTTCAACCGGCACTGGGGCGAACACTTGAATATCTTGTTTCTGTGACAGGTGGACCACAACTACCGACCACCCCTATATATATATATATAGTGCTGCATAAATTGATGGTGCTATATAATAACCTGTAATAAATAAAACAGGGCCTTGATGATATTTTTAATGAATAAATTCATTCATTCGATAAGATAGAAATAATCTCTGCATAGAGAGGATACCAAAACATCTGTAAGGTGCTGTAAGTCTGTTATGGGGCTATGCCTGATTTTGTGACCACAACTATGTAATGACACTGCCATCTAAGGCTGGGTTCACACATTGCGAATTGGATGCGAGTTCTGCGCATCCAATTCACAATAGCAGGAGATTTTGACCGGCTCTTATGGAGCCGTTTCACATATCTCCGCAGCAGGTCTGGTGCGTTTTGCCGAAAAACGATGTGTGTCTTTTGGACCGTTTCAGGTCCGAATTTAGCCCAAAATTGGACCTTGCTGAAACGGTGAACCGGGACGCACTGGACCCCTGCTGTGAGCCGCTGCGGGTTCTAGTGTGAAGCCAGCCTTAAGGTGTAATATCGCCCCAGATGTCTCTTCTGCCTGAAGATTACCTATTTGGTAGGAAGTTGTGGAGGTTGTGAAGTTCACGCAGAGTGAGATAAAGTTGATACAAGGAGTCAGAGAGCTGCTGGCGACTGCTGTGGTTGGCAGGTGGGAGCTGACTTAATACATTTTGGGAAACCTGAAGAAATGAAAAAAAAAAAACAATAGTAATAGAATAAATTGGTAGGTCAGGAAGCTAGAGTTATGCAGATAAAATTCTAAAGAATTAGAGACATTTACCAGTTCCTCCAGTTCCTGGAACGTCAAACTGAAAACATCAATCTTCATAGTGCTAAGGAAACAAGAGAACTATTAGATGTAGAAATTGTGGACCAGAACCAGAAAAGGCCTAGTTTTTAAAGGTATGACAAGTATTTTATCTTAAAGTTGAACGCCAGGTATGATCTTAATTGCATATTTACATTGGTCTAGCTTGGTGTGCATAGCTCATACCTAATGAACTCCCGTGGAAGCTACCAATCACTTTACCAGTCAGCGCTACTACAGTGATCGCCACAATCCTCCAGATCCTGTGCTGTTGTATTTTTTTTCAATGATCACAAGACATTTTCTGATTGAATGGGGTGGAGACATCACAATCTCCATGTTGTCTAATCAGAGAATGCCTTGTATTCATTGAAAAAATACAAGGCACTCTTTAACCTCTTGCTTACTGGGCACTTAAACCCCCCTCCTGCCCAGACCAATTTTTGGCTTTCAGCGCTGTCACAATTTGAATGACAATTGCGCGGTTGTGCGACGTTGTACCCAAACAAAATTTTTATCCTTTTTTTTTCCCACAAATAGGGCTTTCATTTGGTGGTATTTGATCACCTCTGCGGTTTTTATTATTTGTGCTATAAACAAACAAAGAGCGACGATTTTGAAAAAAGAACAATATTTTTTACTTTTTGCTATAATAAATATCCAAAAAAATATAAAAAGAAATTATTCATTGGGTTTGGCCGATATATATTCTTCTACATATTTTTGGTAAAAAAATCGTATATTGATTATTAGTTATCGCGTCTACAAACTATGGGAATTGATTTATGGCGTTTTTATTATTATTTTTTTTTTTACTAGTAAGGTCGGCGATCTGCGATTTTTATCGGGACTTTGATATTGCGTTGGACATGCCGGACATTTTTGCCACTTTTTTGGGACCAGTAACATTTATACAGCGATCAGAAATTTAAATGTCCACTGGTTACTAAATAAATGTCATTGGCAGTGAAGGGGTTAACACTAAGGGGGCAGTGAAGGGGTTAACTGTGTTCCCTGTATGTGTTCTAACTGTGTGGGGGCGGGGCTGGCAGGGACATAACAGATCTAACTGATCCCAGTGACAGGGATCAGTAGATCTGTCATGTCCACCCACACATTGTTTCCATTGCCGTGTTTACATTGGCGGTTCCCCGTTCTGCAGATCTGACAGGCAGCCTGTGAGTGTGCGCCGGGAGCGTGCACAAGGGCGAACGTCCATGGACGTCCGTCCGGCAATTAAGATCCACACTGTACAGCGTGGATCTGAACTGGTTAAATGGTGGCGGTGCAGAGTGAGCAGCTCCCTGTGGTCAATATGCAGTGGAGCAACGGCTTAGCACAGGACCTGGAAATCACTGTGATCACTGTAGAAGCACCGACTACTACAGTGATTTCAGGTTGTCCAGTGGTCCCTCAGGTATTATATATGGATACTTACATAGGTCTAAGCTTGACAAATGTAAGTATTTAATTAGAATCATGCCTGAAGTTCAGTTTTAACACAAACGTGTACTTCTTTAAAGAGGAACTGCAGTCTGCTCACATAACTTGTAATAAAAACATCTTTGCCATTCTGAAGCTTCCCTCTAACCACTTTGAGTATTATTTTATATATCCTGTGATTCTGTACTTGCCAAATATGCTGCAGAATTCTCCCTCTACTAAGTCTGGCTGCATCCATTTTAAATGTGGGCAGCTGAAGCTGCTGTCTGTTCACTTCCTGGATTTACACAGACACACAGAGGCACAACTCCAGCTCTGCAGCTTTGATTGGCCCTAATATGACTCACCCCCCCCCCCCTTCCTGGCAAACTATCAAGGGAGTGAGAGAGAGAGCTGTGCATGATTTTGCCAGCCAAGAAACAGGAAGTTGGCTGTATAAGGTATTTACTGGCAGAAAAAAAATGTTTTACTATCCAAAGTTAAAACAGCAAGGGTAGAAGATTTAATAGATGGAAAGATGAAAAAATGACTGAAGTTCCACTTTAATTCCTTACTTGATAAAACACTTATTGAGGTATTTGTGACAATTCTGAAGGTCAGTGGTGACATCTGCCACCAGGCTTAGCAAAGACTTCAAGTTTTCTTCATAGCCCTGCAAGAAATGACATATGTTATAGTTATTTTGGAAGAAATGGAACTAAAGTGATCAGCATGTAATCCATTTGTCTGAAAATCAAAATAATATGCCACATTATCCTTTAACATGAAAGCAGTAACATGGAGGTCAACAGTGAGGGCTGTGGGGGACCACAAGGATAGACATTCCCAGATGTGTTGGTTTTCCAGCAGAATTTGAAGGACCATTTCACACATTTGGAGTGGAGTTCAGTGGCATTGGCAGCTAGATATAATTTTGCTGGATATAATTTAGGTTACTTTTATTCCCTTTACTGATTTTGCCTGTACTGCCTTATGTGGAAAGGTGTTTCACAGCTTTAGCCCTCTTACTGTAAAGAACCCTTTCCTTATTTACTTCTAAAATCTTTTTTTATTCATAGACAACTTGTACTCCCTTTGTCTTTTGTACAAACTGGGAATGAAAAGTTTATTTTCCAAGCTTTATGCGGATTTAAAATTACACTAAACCCTGGTTTAACAAGAAACAAAAATTTATTCAAGGGTGTATTTTTAACTTTAAAAAGTCCCTTCTATTGCTCTCAGCCTCCTCCAAACCCCTTTTTCTACTGCTGTGATCTGACTTCCTGTTAGAGGGTGGCTATGTTCATTTTCCACTGTATGTAGGAGTACAGCCACCCTCTCTTAATAACATCTGAGATGGACTATGGGCAGTGGCAGAACTATCAGGATCTCAGGGTCGCAAAGGTCGCACTTGCAATCAGGCCTTGGAGTTTCACCACTGTGGGGGGGGGGGGGGGTCCCAGGAGCCTGGGCCTTGGCTCCAAGGCAGGGTTTCTGGTTGCAGTTGTAAGCAGAGAGAGTCTATTACACTCTCTCTCTCTCACACTGCCTGGACCCAGCACTGACAGCCCACCCCCTCCCCTCTCTGCGGGAGAGGAGAGAAAAAAAGTCTGGGCCTGCTGCTCCTCTTCCTGTCTCTCTTCTCCTATGTGTGCCTGCAGCCCTGCCCACACTCCAATCCCTGGCAGCACAGCACTCAGTAAAGGGATGAGTGAGCAGGAAAGCCCTGCAGCTGGCAGCTACTGTACATGGTGGAGGAACTATGCAGCGTTGAGACTGCCTGAGTCTCCTTCCTGGGATGAGAGAGCTCAACTTACATGGTGATTAAAGTGTTCCCCTTCCCTCCATTCTCTCTCCTGCCTCTACACTAATGTAGGGGGACTCAGATGTAAGGGGGAATGCTGTGGACTCTGGTGTAAAGGGGCACTCTGGTGTAAGGAGGGCTCTGGGAACCCTGATTAAAGGGAGATGCTAGAAACTATGATGTAAGTGGGGGCTCTAGTTACCAGAGACCCCCTTATATCAGAGTTACCCTTTACACCAGAGTCCTCTCCTTACATTAGAGTTCTCAGTATTCCTTCTTAAATCAGAGCCCCCAGAGTTCTCCCTTACATCAGAATCCCCAGAGTTTTCCATTACATCAGAGTCTGCAGAGTCCCCCCATGCAGTGTAAGGGAATTCTGCAATGTCAAATTAAGGGGAACTCTGCAAGTTCAGATTAAGGGGAACTCTGCAGATTGAGTTCTAAAGGAGAACTCTGCCAGTCGAGATGTAAGGGGAACTCTGCCAGTCCAGATGTAAAGGGGAACTCTGTCTGTCCAGATGTAAAGGGGAACTCTGCAGATTCAGATGTAAGGAGAACTCTGTGGATTCAGATGTAAAGGGGAAACTCTGTGGACTCTGATGCAAGGGGGAACTCTTGTGATTAAATCCATATGATTAGAAATGTTATTTAATCACAAAATACCCTACCCAAGATGGAAAGAAGGGGGGCCTGCTGCAGGACATGTGAAGGAGTCCCGCTGCAGGACCGTAATAAAGGACCCCTCAACAGGAGCAAAGGGCCCCTGGGATTGGTGGGAAGGACCCTGGGACCAGAGGTCAGGGGGCCCTTCATGGTTTCTTACACGGGGGCCCTGAAGTTTCTAGTTACACCTCTGACTATGGGATTAGGAGTGTGCATAGAGCAGAGCACATGACCGCAACTAACATGCGCTGCTTGTCCCAAGCAAATGGGGGGGGGGGGAGAAAAAAAAGACTACTTATCGATGGCCAGCTTTAGACTAGGTAATGTAATCTTGACTGGAGCTCAAGGGTTTATTATTATACTTTTGCTGTATATGTTGACATATCATTAATGTATTCATGCAGATTTGTAAAGTTCAGAAGTAATTATATAGCGCTCAACCCGCTAGAAAAATTCATTCAATCCAAACTATACAGTCAAATAAATGACATTATATAAGACATATATGTGAAAATAAGTGAATGGTAATAATTCAAGAGTTCATGAAAGTTATTGTACAACTAAAAGTTGACGCTGTGTGGGTATTCTTATCAGTAAAAGTGGTATCAAAAAAAGTTCACTTTGGCACACACGCTGGCAACGATTAAACTGGTTGTAAACCTCAGACATGAAATATGAACAAATCATATCCCTCTATAGTGTGTACTTGTCTCAATCCAGAACACTGGGTGTTGTTTCTGTCTTCTGCTTCATTCCGTGGCTATCAGCTTGAATCCTCCTGACACGTTTTCCTGACGCCACAAAGTAAAAAAGTGACAGTGGAGGGAGCTCCAGCACCCCTGTGATTGAGAGCCTCAGCTCTGTTCCTGTGTGAAGGGGACTGTGTCCCTTCCCTATAATTGACTCTCACTGAGCTCTGCAGAGTGTAAATTAAGCTCCCTACCTCCTGCTTTCTGAAAGTTCAGATAGGCCCTACACATTCTGCACTTTGAACAGATGTAGAGGAGAGAAGACTGCAGATAAACAGGTACAACATATGTCGGAGGATTTGTTTCATCCTGTGTATTGCCAGTCACTTCGCTAGGTATATGGAAGGGTTTCCAATCACTTTAAGCATGCTTGTTAATAAACTGAAGAAGTGGAAGGAGACTTTCCTAGAGACAGTCCTATCATGTTGGAAACTTGACTAGCCCTAAAAAACTCTCAGCTATTTCCCATTGGACAGTTTACCATTGGGTAAATATCACAGTTACCAAATGTACCAAAACCAGCCAAAAAGATGATTGCTATGTCTATGAGTAGATTAACATCAGCATAGAAATGTGCAATTTGTTGAGTTGGAAGAACACATAATGTTACCTGTATCATCGGTTGTAGATGCTGTTTCTTCAGGTCAAACCACTCATGGGTCCCAGTCTAAATTGGAGAATGTAAATAAAAATCAGCCATGTACCAATGCCATTCGCTGAAAAGAGGGAAAAGCTCTCGTGATTGCTACCTTGATAGCCTCAGTTATCCTGTCCTGTAAATTGGGGGTCGGTGAGCACAGTTCTCTGAATGCCTTGGTCTTACACGTCTGTATCAGCACCCTGCATGTGAAATCAATCCATGTTTGTAATTGTGTAATTGTAACATGAAATATTAAACTTTCCCAACTCAAAAAAAATATTCATACTTTGTATTATATATTCATTAAAAAAATATTCTTGATCATAACGAGTTGTATTTACACTACAGGTCTTGTATGGGCTTTAGTAAAAGGGGCTTCTGGCTTCTAAAAGCTAGGCCTAAGGATAGGTTGTATTGTGGGGTCTATGTTTCCGAAATACCCAAGAAGGTGCAAGATAGCTAGTTAGCTCCTCTAAGGGCAGAGGTGGCTCTAGGCTTTGTGAGGCCTTAGGCAAAACCTAGACACAAGGCCCTACTCACACCCATAATGGGAAAAATAATTCAAGCAATAAAGAAATTAACTTTATAAATTTCATTTATCAAGAGCGTTAAAGTGCTGGTGTTAGTACTCTCTATCTCGGTGTTGGCGTCAGTGTCAAATTAGGCGGTTGCGAGCCCCTGTGAGTGTGAGGCCTTAGACGACTGCCTACTTTGCCTCTGTCTAAGGGGGTGGTTCAGGATGTGGGGTATCTACATGTAGGTACAAGGTTACCAGCTTCCTGATGATTTCCCCACCTTCTCACCCCATTTCTAGTGACTAGCACAGCTTTATTGGCAAGTTTTACATAGCCAGCAGTCAAATTGTCTATGACTGTAATCCTTCATGGGCCTTGCTTAAGCCTGTTACACACACGATGGGATTAACAGAAGAATGATCGTCCGTTTCTTTTTTTTTTGCATGCTAATTTCATATTGAAAATAAAGAAGTTACAAAAATACTTGTATGACAAAATATAAATTCGGTAGTGATGTCATATATTGTACTGTATTTTCGGACGACAACTGTACTGATTAAACGAAAATCATGCGACCTGGTATTGTATGAAAATCCAGATAATTTTGCATGAATTGTCATGATCGTCTCTCAAAAGCTGTGTACTAATGATCAGATTATTGTACCATCGCTTTGTAAGCGGGATTTCTCAATTTTCTGATCATGTGTGCGGCCTTAAACTGATTGTAAAGGCAGGTGGTTGTTATCTTAATGCATTCTATGCATTAAGGTAAAAAGCCTTCTGTGTGCAGCAGACCCCCTAACACTTACCTGAGGTCCCTCTCTGTCCAGCGATGTCCAGGAGTGTCTCAGCCGTCCGAAACTCTCCCTCCTGATTGGCTGAGACACAGCAGTGGCGCCATTGGCTGCTGCAGCTGTCAATCAAAGTCAGCTAGCCAATCAGGGGAGAGAGGGGGCAGGGCCGGGTCAGGGCTCTGTGTCTGAATGGACACAGGAAGCTGTGACTCGGCTCGGGTGCCCCCATAGCAAACTGCTTACTGGGGGGGGCACTGAGAAGGAGGGAGGGGCCAGGAGAGCCAAAGAGGGACCTGAGAAGAGGAGGATCTGGGCTGCTCTGTGCAAAACCAACTGCAGCAGAACAGGTAAGTAATGTTTGTTATTTTTATAGGAAAAAAAAACGAGACTTTACAATCACTTTAAGGCCTTAAAGCGATGTGATGTTGGGTGCTCTCGGTTCATATGCGGCTGGCACTGGTTTGTTGTTGTCAACTGCAAGCGTTCAGTTTGCCATTATTGCTGAAATAAGTATGCTTTCTAAACCAGTAACACTGTAGCCTTGCCATTCCAACCAGGACCAGTTCACACCACATGCAGTCCAGGGCATTTTTTTTTCTGCATCAAAAACGCATGGACAGTAGTTTATATGATTTCCAGTTGCATAGTTCACACCAGTGCAGTCATTTCCAGTGTGTTCCAGTTCCAGAAAAAAAAAGCAGAACATGCTGCACTGCACTGTACTGGAACGTGGTAAAATGAATAAAAAAATGCACGCACCAAATTTATCAAAGATGCATCAAAGACACACCGGAATTTAAGATGCAGAGGGAAAAAAATTCACTGGAAATGCACCAGAAATGCCTCAAAAATGCGTCTAAAACATGCATGCAGAAACGCATCCGGACTAGATTTCTGTCGTGTAAACTGATGTTTTTTTTTTTTTTTGAGGTATTTATTTCACATTCAATATTTTACTTTGATGAATTGACTCTTTTATGATCTCATGCGGTATTTCCGTAAAAATGGGTCACGTGACCTTTATAATCGCATGTGGTAACCATTAGGGCCAGTTCCCACCACAGAAACCCAATGCCGATGCGTTTCTGAATGTGCATATTAGATGCGTTACAGTACATTTTTTCCCCTCTTTTTCTTCTTCATCTTATATAGGGACATGTGCGTTCTGCTGCTTTTAGGTGAGTTCCACTGCGTTTTTAGGCTGGATTCACACGTATATATTGTCAGTGCTTTTTGCATTTTGCAAATTTGCACTACAGTCCATTATCCATGGTTTCCTATGGAACACGTTCTGTAGAGCAAATCTGCAAAATGCAAAAAGCACTAAAAACAAAGTGTGAATCTGGCCTTAATGCGTTTTACCGCGTTCCAGTATAGTCCAGTGTAGGAGAAATGCAACATGTTCTACTTTTTTTTCTGGAACTGGAGTGCACTGGTGTGAACTCTGCCATTGGAACAGGGGCGTAATGATAGGGGTTGCAGGAGTTGCAATTGCAACCGGGCCCAATGGTCCAGGGGGCCCATGTGCCACCCTTGTACACCTGAATAGGAGGGATGGCGGGGGTGGCATTTAGAGGAACCAATCTCCCTTATTTTCCTCTATCCAGTTTACTTGTCTTCTGCTGTTCCCAGGGTCCCTGTGTGCTTCCCTGGTGGGGGG
>BLSH010383449.1:1159388-1173805 GCA_018402905.1 Glandirana rugosa | reverse complement strand
CATTTCTCGTAAAAATTAACAAACTCAGACCCAACCGCGAGTGGACTATATTACCACACGGTTTAAGAATATATAGATATCATCCATAGAGAAAGTATATACCACGACTAACACCCATATCTTATTTTATGCAATATTCATTACCATTGGTTTTAAATTTTACGATCACACGGTTATAGCGATACATCACTACCCCACTCATAAAAACCTTACATTATGACCTTTGTCTACACGGAACAGCCTACGATTTATTTTACTAGACAGGGGGATTGAAAGTCATTTATTTACATAATTACACGATCATAGCACTATCTGCAAAACGATAAGCACTGTCAGCAGTATTCTTTGTATTCTTTTTACTTGGACTGTGTGTAACTGGGGTTGTCACATGACAACACGATACTAGCACATTAATACATTTATTTACTGAAAGTTAGGGGGACAGATCATTTTATTTAGCATCCGACAAGGCACATCTGTTTCCAGTATTACATTCCAAAAATACTCACCCCATCACTACATAGCGATATTGGCACACTAGCATTTTAAATTTTGGTTACCATTACTTATAACGTATTTTATTCTATACCCACAATCAGCACCATATATGAAAGAGATACCTACTATAGATATATAAGAATTTGGCACACCATTATATCAGGTGAGCGCCAACCCAGACTCAAACAATTAAAAATGCTCTTTACCTGGCTGTAATGCTGACCTGTGGGTCTGAATGCTTTCTAAGCCAGAGCCTGTATGCACATTAGAAACGTTGAAGGAAAGTTAATAATTCTTATCTGCACACCTCCTCTGGGTTAATGAATATAAATTTTGGAACAGAGCCATGGTGCTGGCATTTTCATAAAGAAAAATCAGTAGTGGAAACCTCAGTACACATAAAAACAGATTAGAAATGGCTAGACAATGGCAGTTTGATCTTTGCATCAGGGTTCTCAAACTTTTGCAAGCCTGCGCTTTATGTGATAATGACTAAGCCCCTCCCCTTTGTGACATTGTCAAAAAGGGGTGGAGCATGGGTGGCCTAAAATGATGCCCCCCTCAAAAAAAAATTCAGCGGATGCCCATGCATGCAAAGTCATTTACATCGAAGCAGTATTAAACCTAAATCCAAAAGAGGTAATATATTACAGCTTAACAATCACTAGATGTGGTGGCTGCATTTGTTTTAATTTTTTTAGGCTTTTTCCCTCTGTTTTCACCTGGTGATCTGGCCTGTAACACACCTCCTGTATTAGAGTGCCTCCCACTGAAGGAGCACAGGGGGCACCTTTGGACAGCAGCATTGTCAGTCTGGGGGAGGGGGTCTTAGATGTGCTAGCAGATTTAAATACACTAACAAACTGAAGCCAAAATCCGGTTAACACTTTTAAGCAGTTACGGCAACAGTGTTTTTATTCCTTTTGGGATAAAGGTTTTACATAACTAAATAAATAAAATCAGGTCGCTGTAAGCACCCCTGTCATTGGTAAATGGTTTGCCTCATTCCTGTAATAGCTACTTTTGCAAGACAGGTTGTTGTTTGCTTTTGGGTTTAATTCCGCTTTAAGGTCATTGTAAATGACAAGGGGGCTCTCTTGTTGTCTGGAGGGAACCTCCGCATATGCAAAGGGTTCTCTACAGTAAGAGATGTGAAATAAACTTCCTCGGGTCCAGTTCTAGCCAGCTTAAAAGATGTTTTTTGAAGCTGGATGTTTCTAAATACACAACATATAACTTGATATTAACCGGTTCCCGACCGGCTCACGTACACTTACTGCTGCAGAGTGGCAGCGTAGCGCGAATCGCCATTTATAAACAGTGCTTTGTGCAGGAGCAGCTAGCGGCCCACCACACGTTCCCTGAGTGTGTCCGCAGGTCGGGCAGACTCGATGTCTACTGGCGACCCGCAGTCGCTTAATACAGAAGAAGAGCGGGGAACCGCTGATGTAAACATGATGGTTCCCCATTCTGTCAGGCGACATGTCAGAGATCTACTGATCCCTGTACTCGGGATCAGTTAGATCTCTCATGCCCCTGCCAGCCCAACCTCCTCACAGTTAGAAGACAGTGAGGGAACACAGTTAACCCCTTGATTGCCCCCTGCAGGTTATCCCCTTCCCTGCCAGTGACATTTACACAGTAATCAGTGGCTATTTTTAGATCTGATCGCTGTATAAATGTCATTGGTCCCAAAAAAAGTGTCAAAAGTGTCTGATCTGTCCGCCGCAATATCGCAGCCCGATGAAAGAACGCTGCCATTACTAGCCAAAAAAAAAATAAATAAAAACGCCATAAATCAATTCTAATGGTTTGTAAACGGGATAACTTTTGAGCAAACCAATCAATATTGCGATTTTTATTTACCAAAAATATGCAGAGGAATACATTTTGGCCTAAACTGATGAAAAAATTAGTTTTTTTATATATTTTTTTTTGGATATGTATTACAGCAAAAAGTAAAAAATATTGATTTTTTTTTTCAAAATTGTCAGTCTTTTTTTATTTATAATGCAAAAAATAAAAAGCACAGAGGTAATCAAATACCACCAAAAGAAAGCTCTATTTGTGGGGCGAAAAAAAGGACATCGATTTTGTTTGGGTACAACGTCACACGACCACGCAATTGTCAGTTAGAGCGATGCAGTGCCGAATCACAAAAAGTGCTCTGGTCAGAAATAGGGTAAATCCTTCCAGGGCTGAAGTAGTTAAAATATACTGTATAAGTAATAATGCTGTAGATGAGCTTTCTCAGCCAGGATTTCATGGAGCCATGGGGTTCCTCCAGAGGTTTTTGGAGGTTCCTTCAGCCCTGAGAATTCTCCACCTCATTGGTAAGTTATCACTGACTCCAATTATCTCTTTAGCTATCTGTAATGGGCACATGCTTACTACTGACCACCGATTAAGGGCATTCTTCCCATTGACCATTTCACTAATGTATTATGAGCTATGGATATAGCAATTATTAGGAGAGGTTCCATGAGACCCGAAAGTTATATAAAGTGTTCCTCCAGTATAAAAAGGTTGAGAAAGGCTGTTGTAGATTGTTGATCCAGGGTATATTCAATTGTGATAGGAAATCAGGGGGGATTTTTCCCCCGTTGGAGCAAATTTCACCATTCTTTATGTTTTTTTTGGCTTTCCTCTGGATCAGCTGTGGGCTTAGGATTCTGAACATGCATATTTTTGGGTTCATTATTTCTGTTGGTAGAACTCTACAGAGCTTTGTCTTTTTTCAACCTATCTATGTTACTATGTAACTTTTTAAGGTACCCAAAGGCATAAATGTGGGTGAATCAGTTTAGCTGATTATGGCCACATTAGGAAATGACTAAGTCTGTGGACCCTGTTCAGCCTTTACAGACATCCCCTTACCTAACCTTTTTGGGAGTAGAAGTCATTGGCTAGATAAAATGTTCATGTTTGATCCTAACTGTTATGATTGGGCATATCAATTTACATGAGTTAGAAAATCATTATGGCTGGCTTTCCTTCATCTGCACGTCGCTTTACAGGCAACCCCCCATTTATTAATCTGGATTTGCAAACTCTCCAGGGAACATTATCCCTTTTCAGGTCACTGATGTAACGGGGAATTCTTTTTTTTTTTTTATTCGATAAGCTTTTATTGAGAAGAAGTTTTCAGGACATAGTCATGTTATACAACCATGTTACATATAAAGTTGTCAATATAGGGTTAGAGTACAATTCAAACATGTAAGAATCATTCATTAAAGAACAGGGTAATTCCAAAGGTTGGTTGCAGATCATCGCACAAAGATATCTAGTTAAACAGGGATTATTTTGATGGGCTTAGGTCTTGGTTTAGGAGGCCAGCGACTCAGCTTGGTTTTGGTGTTGCGTGAGGGTCCTAGTGTACTGGGTCGGGGGGGGGGGGGTTGGGATAATTATCGACACCCCTGTCGGGTACTTGCTGTGTCAAGGAATTGGGGGGTGAACCTGGGGGTCGCTGGCTTCCGTGACACCCGACTGCTCCACTTATTATACGAAGTGATTAGGTAATGCCGCTATCGGGTATAAAGTCAAAGGGTGTGGTGGTAGGTAGTGTACTATTTGGATTTTCTAGGGGCTCATCTTGTGGTAGTATTCGTTTTATGTGCATAGTGTAGTCCTAACTTGTGTATTAGGAGGGGAAGGGGGTTGGAGCGTTACTAGGGATGTGTAATGATCCGAGTATCGAAACGTAGTCCAAGGGGTCCAAAGCCTATGAAACTTTTCTGATGTTTCATTGGCAATGGCGGCCGTTTCCTCTGAATTGTAAATCAAGTTAGTTTCGCAAAGCCATTCCTTCAGTGTAGGGGTATATGTTGACTTTCAATATCTTGGTATGAGTAGTTTTGCCGCATTAAGCAAATGTCTGGTAAGAGATTGTTTAAATCTTTTCAACGGGCCTGGCGTAATGTGGAGTAGGCAGCATGATGGTGTTAGAATTAAGTTAGTGTCGGCAATGAGTTTGATTGTGGACTTTATAGAATCCCAGTAGGGGGTGATGGCCGGGAATTCCCACCAGATGTGGATCAATGATCCCCTGGCTTGGCTGCATCGCAAGCAGATATCCGAGGTTGAGGGGTACCATTTTCTAAGCTTAGTGGGGGTAGCGTAGCAGTGAGATAATAGCTTGTAGGACATTTCTTGCACCTTAGTGCTAATAGAGCATTTGTGGGCAAAAATGTTAGCCCTCGTCCATTGATCGTCAGTGTATTTTGTTTGTAGGGATTGTTCCCAGTGAAGTCGGGCTTTGGAGGGTTCTGTATCGTTAGCTTTTGACAACCAACTATATAGTAAGGAAGTGGTTTTGTTGATAGGCTACCCTGCTAGGCAAATCGTTTTGAATGGGGTGAGGGGCCTATGTAGATTGTATTTGTCCAGGGATGAAAGAAAGTTGTACATCTGTCTATAGGTCCAGAAGGGTAGGTGGTCTTGTAGGTTCAGTTGTGTGGTGATAGCGTCCCAAGGAAGGATTTTGTTGTCCCTTATGCAGTGCATGGACAACAGGGGCTTCTTACCCCCTAAGCCCTAGTGGCCTTAAAAACCTGTATGTGAAGTACCTTTACCCCATTCTTTACTACAACCACCCTCTGGGAGGGATTAAAAATACCCACTACTTCTAGGTATGGTTGAGAATGTGACTAACTCCATTTCTTCTCACATAAAACAGAGCTGGTGCTTTGTGATTGGCCCAGCACTGTTACATGAGGGTGGCAAGACAGTTCTCAGCTTGGGGAAAGCACCAAGTTGTGATTTGAAACTTACATAGTGTTTGCTCACTTCTCTCCTGGGGCTGAATGGAGCAGAGGGTGAGCAAAAGACAAGAAGCTGCTGGGGATAGGAGAAGTTAGTAAACCTGTTACTTTGCTGTATCTAAACTCTATACAGAGATTTCCCCATTCTTCTGTTCTGGAGATACAGCAAGAAGTGAGAGGAAATATCCCTAATGTGGGGAATAAAACCACATTTGATGGTTGTCACCAAAGCAGGTTGCCCCTTTGCAGCGGGGGCCCATCCATAAGGGGTGCCCTCCTAATCTGTATGGGCCCCTCCCTTAATCTTCATGCAGGGTGCTGGACGCATAGAGTTCTACGGGTTTGTTTGTCTTTTTGTGAAGCACGTGATTAGAGCCGGAGGCTTCAAAAAGGGTGGGCTGGGGGGGGGAGCACTACGCTCTGAGCCCACCCACTTGTGACAATAGCGAATCAACATTCACTGTTGTCTTCCTGCTTCTCCCCCCAGGAAGCGGGTCCTGAGACCAGATTGGCCAGAAGGAGAAGTGACCAGATTGGCCAGGAGGAGTAGCTGGGGAAGCCGCCCGGGACCTGGATGATGGGGTAAGTGCGGGGGCTGGCGGGCTTGCGAGTGGGGCTGGCGAGCGGGGGTGGGGTGGGTGGGATTGGGGGTTTGTTTGCCCCCCCAAAAAATGTAGCATCAGCCTCCACTGCCCCTTTGCTGATATTTACAGAGACTCTGTCAATTTTAAGGGCAAAGTTCTCCTAAAACAACCACACATTGCGGGAGATTTACTAAAACTGGAGCACTCAAAATCTGGAGCAGCTGTGTATGGTAGCCAATCAGCTGCCAATTTCACCTTGTTCAATTAAGCTTTGCCAATAACACCTGGTTACTATGCTCAGCTGCACTAGATTCTATGTGAACCAGTTTTAGTAAACCTCCCCCATTGTTTCCTTCCCTGTGGATTGCTTGGAAAATATCTGGTCCTTCCAACTATGTGGGGGAGCAGATGATCTCCTCTTCCTCCTAGGGTACAGTGTTTAGGCCTAAACAGCCAATCACCAGGCCTAAACACAGCCAAATGAAAAAGAGGAGGAGGTCATTGGTGCTATGTAAGCTAAAACACCATCCAATATGGAACGTACAAAGGCTTCATTCTCAAACGAAGGTATCGGGCTGTGTGCTTCTTGTCCTTTCAAGAGAACTTGCCATGTTTTCTGAAATGGGCAAAGTAAAAGAGTCTCCTTAATTTAACAATTGGGGGTCAACAGTGAGAAACTGAGATGATCTATAATTTCACTAAGCCAACACAACATGCAGGACCAATTTAATTATTATCTTTTCATCCAAGTCTCAACTCAATTAAATATACATTCAATATCACCTAATAATTGCCAGTCCCACCCATCATTTTATATTCATAAAGGCATTACCAGTTCATCTTGCAGTCGTCCTTGGACCCACAGATACTCAATACTTGTTATGTGGTGCAGCAAGCAGCTACTGCTGAACTCCAGACTCTGGTACAGTTTACTATATGCAAGCCACTGTCTGGAAGGAGAAAGATCAGTAAATAATAAAAATAGTTATAGCAGTGATACAAGAGAGATGATAGTAATGAAAGGGAACAGATATAACATCAAATAATCAGAGGTCATTGAAGCCTAAATGCAGAAGAACTATAACATGGCAATAAGTTTATGACTATTTTGGTTATCCCCATTTTTATGTAGCGCTACCCCCACAAGGGCCGCTGGATTTTAGGGTCCTCCCTTACGCACACAACTAGGCAACAGGAATTTTTGCAGCTTTCATGCAGACTCGAGAATCAGTCCAGGGAACTTTTGCTTTATTATTTTTTATTTTTTCTAGGGGGTTAGAACTTGGGTGGCTACATGCCTGCTTTACGGATTCTATGTAGCCAAAGGAAACATATAGGGATAAAACTTACGCAAGTCCCTGTTGAAATTCTGACAGGTCTTTCTGTGCAGCATGTAGGTAGAGTATTGTGGTACCATGAGGACCAATTTCCCCATTCCACGTGGAGCCAGCAGCCTGACGTATGAAAGAGGATAGATTACTGGTTATGCTATACAAAGAGCGTAATAAGATATGTTAAGAAAAAAGCCAAAAGGTTATTTTAAAGTGAACCTAGACCAAGATTATGCACACTAAAGTGTTTACATATTCTAAACAAGACATAAAAAACAACATCCATTCATCTCTGTATCTTTAAGCATTGTAGAGATATTCATTTTTAAAGTTTACAATACAGGGACTCAGGGGCTTTGTTTCTTTTTCACTGAGATCCAATAAGGCATCTAAGCTGTTGGCAACTGACTGAAACCGAACTTTACAGCCTTTGCCGTGATTTTTCATGAAAATCTTGAGTAATTTCACACACCGCTTGTAAAAAAAGGGATTTTATTAAAATCTGACTGACAGACGCAGCTCTTCATGACATGTGGGGTTTATGCTTGTCCTATTTGGAGTTAACTAGCCAGGGAAGAAGCAAGCTGGCCCCTCCCACGGGGGGCCGTCCCCCCTTCCCACATAAACCCTCCACCTAGCTTAGCTCATCAGTTCGTAACAAGCCGTACCGAAACAAAGCGCAGAGGGGTGGGTGCTGCGTCTGTCAGTGAACTCGGAGAAAAGGATTTTACGGTAAGTTTTAATAAAATCCCTTTTTCTCCTACGTTCATTGACAGATGCAGCTCTTCATGACATGTGGGGATGTCCCAAAGCTGTGTCAAAAAAGAGGGGTGGGTAAACGACAACAACTGTACCCAACAGAACCTCTAAGGAGGCGCCAGACGCGCCTACACTGCTGCCTGTAAAACTTTGCGGCCGAAAGCAGCATCCGAAGATGCTAACACATCAATCTTATAAAACTTAGTGAAAGTGTGTACCGAGGCCCAAGTGGCCGCCTTGCACACCTGTGACACCAAGGCCTGGTGTCTGAAAGCCCAGGAAGTGCTAACAGCCCGGGTAGAATGAGCCATGACCGGAAAAGGGGGAACCTTGCCCCGAACAGAATATGTATGGGTCACGGTCTGTCTAATCCACCGGGAGACAGTAGCCGACAAGGCCCCAAACCCTTGCACAGACCATCAGTCAGTACAAAGAATCAGACTTCCGAAAGGAAGCTGTAGCATCTAGATACACTTGTAAGGCCCTTACTACGTCCAAGGCATGCAACTCAAATTCCTTAGGGTGCGATGGACGTGGGCACAATGAAGGAAGAACAATATCTTTGTTAATGTGGAAGGAAGAAACCACCTTCGGAAGGAACAAAGGAGAGGGTCGCAAGACCGCCTTGTCCTTTTGCAGGACTAGATAGGGAGACTTGCACGACAGTGCCGCCAACTCAGACACCCGCCTGGCGGATGTGATGGCCTTCAAAAAGGCCACCTTCTGCGACAGTAGTTGTAAGGGAATCTCCCTGATCTTCTCATATGGCGGTTTCTGAAGCACAGAAAGCACCAAATTCAAATCCCACGGAGGCATCAGAGACCTCACCCGAGGCGCCACATGTCGCACACCTTGTACAAAGGTACGAATCAATGAGTGCGAAGCCAAGGGTCTTTGAAAAAGAATCACCAGAGCCGATATCTGGCCCTTGAGAGTACTCAAAGCCAGTTTTTTGTTTAGGCCTTGCTGCAAAAAAGTCAGGACCCTGGATACCACATAAGAGCGAGGGTTTATGACCCTCCGCCTCGCACCAAGCTATGTAAGCCTTCCAGGTGCGGTGATATATTTTGCGAGAAGTACACTTGCGAGCTTTGAGCAAGGTAGGGATCACGGAGTCAGCGACCCCCCCCCCCGTCCCTCAGCACCTGGGACTCAATAGCCAGGCCGTCAAAGCCAGTGAGGGTAATGCAGGGTGCAAGATGGGCCCCTGAGACAGTAGATCGTCTCGCAGCGGGTGACGCCAGGGGACGTCCGCCACCATTTGCACCACGTCGGCGTACCACGTGTGCCAAGGCCAATCCGGAGCCACCAGGATCATTGGAATTCCCTCCGCTACCACCCTGCGTAGCAACCGCGGTAGAAGTTTTATTGGAGGGAAGGCATACAGAAGACGATAACGGCCCCAGGGAGCCACTAGAGCCCCTGTGGCCACTGCCAATGGATCTCTCATCCTGGACACAAAGGTTGAACCGAGGCGCCATGAGATCCACGTCCGGCGTCCCCTATCTGTGGCAAATCTGGCTGAACACCTCTGGATGGAGAGACCACTCTCCCTGATCCAGCGTCTGGCGACTGAGAAAGTCCGCCTGCCAGTTTTCCACGCCTGGAATGTAAATGGCGGAGATTGCTGGAACGTGAAGTTCCGCCCAACGAAGGATCAGAGCTGCTTCCGCTGCAGCTGCTGCACTCCTCGTTCCGCCCTGATGGTTCACATATGCCACTGCTGTGGCATTGTCCGACTGAATCCGAATTGGGCGACCTTGCAACCTCACTGTCCAGTGAGATAGACATAGCCTGATCGCTCTTGGCACATTGATTGGGAGGCGTGCTTCCTACGCAGACCAACAGCCCTGGGCAGATAGCTGCCCCAGGACCCCGCCCCAGCCTGAAAGGCTGGCATCCGTGCTGATGATCACCCACTGAAGGGGCAGGAATGACTTCCCCCGAGTCAGCGCCGAGTCCCGAAGCCACCAGGTCAGAGAGCCCCTGGTCCGAGAGTTCAGGTGGATGAGACGGTCCAAGGACCGTGGGGACCTGTCCCATCGACACAGAATCGCTCGCTGGAGAAAACGAGTTTGGCTCTGGGCTTAAGGTACCACCTCGAAGGTTGAGACCATGAGCCCCAGCACCCGCATACAGAATCGTAATGAAGAGTGTCGGTGTGACAGAAGGGTACGCACCGCCGCCTGCAGCGACAGCAACTTGGCCGGAGGCAGGAACACCTTCGCCTGCTCTGCGTCCAGAATCAGACCCAGATACTCCAGGCGACGGGATGGAGATACCGTCGACTTTTGCAGGTTGATCAACCAGCCGAAGTCCTGCAACGAGGTCATGGTGATTCTCACATTCTCCTCCAGAGCTGAGGCGGACTCCGCTCTCCATGGTGATTCTCACATTCTCCTCCAGAGCTGAGGCGGACTCCGCTCTAAGGAGCAGGTCATCGAGGTAAGCTACCACCACAATGCCTCTCTGCCGCAGTAACGCCAGTACAGGGGCCACCAGTTTGGTGAAAACCCAAGGCGCAGATGCCAGACCGAAAGGGAGTGCCACAAATTGGTAATGGAGGTCCCCCACTGTGAAGCGAAGAAAACGCTGATGCCGTGGACAAATGGGAACATGGAGATATGCGTCCCTGATATCCAGGGACGCCAGGAATTCCCCTTGATGGAGGGCGGCCACAACCGAGCGAATTGATTCCATCCGGAATTCCCGCGCTTTGACATATCGGTTCAGGGCCTGTAGGTCCAGAACTGGCCGGACCCCCCTTTTTTGGAGACCACGAACTGGCACGATCACCCCCTGGTCTGAGAGTGTTTGAACAGCCCTGAAAAGGGCCTCCCGGCACCCCGGTGGGAGCCCTAAGTTCGATGGGAAGAACCTGTCTGGGGGTAGAGTGTTGAACTCTATCCTGTAGCTGGTGGACACTACTTCCTGGACCCCCCGGTCGGAAATGCGAGCAGTCCACTGGTCTAATGCAAAATGGCCACTCTGAGCACTAGAGGGAAAGCTCCATAGGCTTAAAATGTCCGCGACCACGGGAAAATGGCGACGGTCTACTGCAAGATGGCGGCGGATCGCCGCATGGTGGCCCAAATCTCCAAAACATGGAGGCAAGGATCGGGTGCGGTGCAGGGGGAAGGGGGGGTGGGTGGTAGGGGCCACAACCAGTGGCTACCCAGAAAAGCGTCGGGACACCCGTCGGCCCCCCCGCCTAAAAGGGGGGAACACTCACTCACCACTCCTGTCGGGCGTAGCGGGTAGCCACCCATTCGCAGACTTTCCGCCCCTGCCTGGGCGGGATGCTGCCGGCCGAAGAGCGCCCGAACCGGACCACAGTCCGGGACCTGGGTGCATGTGGGGTACACCCCCAGGCCGCCTGCACGGAACGGGCACGATGCGGCGGGTCCCCATACCACGGGACTGGCTCGCATTGGTCAGCTGGGCCGGGGAAAGTACAGAGTCCTGAATGACTCTCTATGCCCCGGCCGGCTTCTTGATAGCAGACTTCATGCTTGATAAAAAAAAAATAAAGAAATAAAAAGAAACAGTCTCAATCCGGACCACAAATCACCTAAGGGAGCCAGGTCAACTCCTTGCAAACTAGGCATTAAAACTGATGAGCTAAGCTAGGTGGATGGTTTATGTGGGAAGGGTTGGCGGCCCCCGTGGGAGGGGCCAGCTTGCTTCTTCCCTTCCTAGTTAACTCCTAATAGGACAAGCATAAACCCCACATGTCATGAAGAGCTGCGTCTGTCAGTGAACTTAGGAGAAAGTATACAAATCGTGTAATGGCCCTTAGTCTGGGCACAGGTGCATTTAAAATAGAACTAAAGGCAAAACTTTATTTTTCATTTTGGATTTCGGGTAAAGGATGGTTATAACCTTGTCAGTTTTGCCATCTGTGTCCCACTTGGGAGATTTTTGTTTACTCCCTGTCCCATAGCCATAGCATGTCCCACGCTGAACTCTACCTACATGAAAACACTGCACTCTGGGAATCTCCCCATCCTGCCCACCCACACCCTTTTACCAGCCCTAATTATTACAAAAGGTAATATTTTAGTTTATTTTTTATAGTCTTTCTGTGGTGCATGGAGGAACTCACAATACTTACGTTACACAATACTTACGTTTATAAGACAGGGAAGAACAATGGTTTTACTGGAACAAATATTCATTCTCAGACGAGTTCAAGCTACTTCTGGTGGGTTGACCTGTCCGCTTTGGCCCTTTTCCCTTTTCTTTACCTCCTCGCTCCCCCTAGGACTGGGTTTGTGGTGCCTCTCTTCTGCCTGGTGTGCTGTTCTTCCTGCTTTTTTTTCGTTTCTTTGCGCCTCCACTATTTTATGGAGACACAGGGGGTGTCCGTAGTCCGAATACCTTAACAGTCAGGGGCAGCACAAGGGGGACATGGGTGTGCTGAAGTACCCCCAAGAACCCCCATAGCACCCCAATCCAGTTTCCAGGATTCACTGGTCACCATTGTAAGGGTTGCACACTGATCACCATTTTAAGAAGAGTACACTGATCACCATGTAAGGGAAGTGCACAGCCCACCAATATAATTGTAACAAACTGATCCCCATCACTAAACAACTGATGATGTACATAATCCATACACCCCACACTCTGCAAGCTACATAGTACCAACCTCTTCACACTATACAGTATGTTGAAAATTTCACGGTGAGGGGAGCACATTGATTGCTGTTTTGCTGGGGGTTCATTTTTGTGCAGTGCTGGGGTTCATTTTTTTACATACCTATTGTGCAATGTTGGGTGATATATATTGTGCATTGCTGGGGGTTTTAATTAGTTTACAGTACAGTGCTGGGGGTTAATTGTTGTGCAGTGTTGGTAGTTAATTGTTGTGCAGTAACAGGGGTTGAGTTATTTTGCAATGCTGGAGGATAATTATTGTGTGATGTTAGGAGATTATTGGTATACAGTTTTGGTGGTTAATTTTCGTGCAGAGCTGGGGGTTAATTACTGTGCATGGCTGGGGCTTTATTTTGAAATGTTTTTTGGTTTAATAATGGGCTGGGGGTTATTGCTAACTCCGATTCATTCTGGGAGTTATTGCTGAAAAATGTTTTCTTGCTGGCCCTGACATTTACATGGGTTAACATTCCTGGCCTGAACACTTGTTGGGTGTTATCATTCCTGGCTCTAGGAGGACTTATTTTACTCCCACAATATCAGTGTGCTGTCTATCCAAATAGGAAAAGGTGGCACAGTCCAAGCCATACACATTAAAGAAACATCAACTTTTTGACCAATCCCACTTTTTGGCCACACACAATTTTTGACCAAGCCCACAATTGCATGCTTCGTGCACTGCATTACTCATAGCAACAACACAACACCCTCCAAAAATTGTCTGCAGCCACCACTGATAACAGTGCTTTTCCTCCATAGATATTATACAGTGAGTGAGCTTAGCCACTCTGCGATAGGCGCATGCGCATTGCCGCTTTTCGACTGTGAGCAAAGTTCTCGATGAATAGTACAGCCTTTTTCTTCAAGTCAACTCCTACATGACATTCCCATTCCCGCCTCCACCGCACGCCCATCTTCTCTAGCACAGTACAAAATCGAAGAGTTGTTATATGACATAATAAACTGTAATGCAAATGCTCCTCTCTCTGTCACTCTCCAATCATGTGTATGCAGCCGCTGAACTTCTCACACTGTGAGCCAAACACAGCATGAGAAGATAGGGGCGGAGGAAAGGCAGGGTTGCCGTGCTGATCTATGGACTCACATGCCATTCAAAGTGCATGGGAGGCGGAGCTGTATTCACATGCACGGCCGCGGCTCTCATGCCTGGCAGCGCAGCTTGGGTGGCCACGCAAGCCTGTAGTCCATGTGAAGGATTGGATGACCCCTTCAGAAGGCCCCTGTGAAAGAGTCACCCATCAGGAGGAAAAACAGGAAGTGGGGAAAATGGAACCATCAAAGGAACTGGATGGAAAGGTCAGTCAATTCACTGCAGACACCTGTAAAGGGACAGGACTTTTTTGAAAAAAGGAGGGTTTAGTATCACTTTAAGTTGCACGATGACTCAATGAAACCTGACCTTGACCACTTCTTAAAAAGGAACTTCACTCCCCACCCAGCATGCTTTCTTTTTAAACCCCCCTCCTTTCCTGTTATGATTGCTTGTCTTCTATTCACATACTCACCTTTCCAGTGGATCCAGTGTTGTCCTATTGCGATCTACTGTCCAGATGTCAGAGTTTGGGTTCCGTGCTACCATCTTGGTCCTCATAAGTGATTGTTTTCCTCTTCCAGATTCAGGCAGCCACCTGCAGCTGCTGTGCTTTCCTACTCCTGAAGCCTCCTTGGGTACATGATGGGAATATCAAAGGAGATTGCAGAAAAGTGGACAAATCATTCTCGCCTAGGTGAGAATGGTGGTGGTGGGGGGGTAGGGCCAGTTAAAAAATGATATAAAGCGGGGGGGGGGGAGCCTGAGG
>BLSH010383449.1:1131924-1145190 GCA_018402905.1 Glandirana rugosa | reverse complement strand
GACAAACACCGTGTAATCATATACACTCCCCCCTTTGAAAAGTTCTACCCACCACTGGTAAAACTTCAGCCCGTAAAACTTAGGTTGAAAACAAAAAAGTTATCCTTCTCCCAGTACACTGTGTAGTTTGAATAACCCTTAAAGTGTTCTTTTTGTTACCACACGAACCAAAATTGCATTGAAATAAGAAAGTACTCAATAAATGTTCAAAGACTGGTGAATATTTTACACAAGTTACACGACGGGTACCTAAACAAAAAAGTTACGTTGGGAGAAGAGGGTGAGAAGTGTGTGACTATCGTCGTGGCGTCCTCTTTACAGATACGAGATGTGCAGCACCTGAAACTACGGATACTGGAAGCCTGTGCTAGCATTTCTCCTGCGGTGCTGCTATCAGTGTGTGAAGAGTGGGAGAAGAGGGTTGCATTGAAAAAACAAATCCATGGGCAGCACATTGAACACATTTTATAAGTGGTCAGAAACTTGTAAATAACTCATGAAAGAATAAAGTTACGTTAAAACCAAGCACACCATTGTTTTTCTTGTGAAATTCCCAATAAGTTTGATGTGTCACATGACCCTCTTCCTATTGAAAAAACAAAAGTTGGATTCAAAATGCCCGACTTCAAAATGGTCACCACCCATCTTGAAAAGTTTCCCCCCTCACATATACTAATGTGCCACAAACAGGAAGTTAATATCGCCAACCACTCCCATTTTATTAAGGTGTATCCATATAAATGGCCCACCCTGTACAATATGCATAATGTGCTAAAACATAACATAGGTGCTCAATCCAAAGAATCATATGCAACTCCTTATTTAGTCCAAACAAGAAATTCATAAAATGTGAAGAAATGTTCATGAGATGAGAACTTTTCTTTGCATTTTATGAATTTCTTGTTTGGACTAAATAAGGAGTTGCACAAGATTCTTTGGATTGAGCACCTATGGTATGTTTTACCACAGTATGCATATTAGTTATATAATAATTTGGTTTGTATTGCACAGGAATGGTATTATATTTTTTTGGAATGAGCACATATATATTTTAATTGCATTTTTTAATGGTTGTATTAGCAAGCACTTTCTAGTATTCATAAGCCATCTAAGCCAGAGGGTAATAGATAGCAGCTGCAATTTTAAATAAGCTGATTATATTGACGCGGGTGCTTATTTTTGGATATACATTATACATTTTCTGTTTTAATAAAATGTGTTCCTATTCATCCCCTTTATTTATCATAATTAAATCGCTCAGTAGATCAAGAAATAATATTTCAAAAAAGTGATACTTTACTATCAAGTGTATACAAATGGCTACGGCACATACATGATCTCTATATTCCTCTGGGGAGGGTGACCTAGTGAAGCGATCTTACAAGTGGTGTCCAACAGGGATACAAACAGCAAGTGTCTATTGTAATACCCCTGTTTAGAGCTTGTTTACATTGGTGGCAGCCCCCCTGAAAAGTGATGCACTGTAGATTGCTTTTCAAAGCATGGTTGACAGGCGGCTGGAAGGTGATATGTCACCTCCACACTGCCTGTTTTAACCCTAATAAGCTTGCACCCCCGCAGCATAACCATGTGCATTGTACACAGTTGTGGGTTCAATTGCGTTGCAGCCATTTTAACTTGAATGGGTCAGGTTTGGTGGCCGTACTGCCTACCAAATCCGACAAGGGGTGAAATTTTTGCCAAGGTATGACTACAACCCCCTCCACCTGCTGTGCTATTTTATGGGGATGATTGGGGAGGGGGTGTGAAACCTATGTTTACCACTCTTTCCTCATATGTGAATGCCCTCATTTTTGGAATATTAGTGAATAGAATTTGCCCTAAGCTATTATCTCTGCAACTAAAAATCAACTTCGTTCTTACCCGAACTCGTAGTACCACATTGCCTAGAAAGTCATCTTGACCCTTGTCCTTTCGGGCATCTTTAAATATCCTAAAAATCACAGATGGGTGCCAATATCAGATTTCAAAGAATAGTAAGGAGAAAAATCCTCATAAAGCATTAAAGTAAACCTGAGCCCAGACTATACACACACAAAAGTATTTATGTACACTGAACAAGCAGTATAACAAGCCCTCATTCCCCTCTGTAGCTATAGGCATGGTGGTGAAATTCATCTCCCAAGTTCACAACAGAAGCACTGATATCCCAGATCATCTCCCTTTTAATTTCTGTGGAGAGCAGAGTTATGGCATCTTGTCAGCCTTCCAATGTAATTGCACAGTAGGTGCTTGTAAGCCAGGTGTCTGTTGTAATCTTTGAGAATGAGTCACAGTATATGCAGCTAGACAGGTCATTGAGGACTTGTTATGAAGCTCTTTTACTGCTTATGAACATGTAAATACTTTTACACATAAGGCAAGCCTACACTAAGACCTCATGTGCATATACATATTACATTTCTACCTGTAGCACGGTCTAGTGCAGGGGTCTCCAAACTTTCTAAACAAAGGGCCAGTTTACTGTCCTTCATACGTTACGGGGGCCAGACTGTGGCCAGTGGGAGTAGAAAATGCCCTGGCATCAGTGGGAGTAAACAATTCCCCATCACTGATATTTGGGGGGTAGGTATAGTGCTCTTTTATTGGTGTCAGTGGGAGGAATAGTGCTCCATCGTTGGTGTCAGTGGAAGGAATAGTGCCACGTCATTGGTGTCAGGAGGAGGAATAGTGCCTCATCATTGGTGTCAGTGGGAGGAATAGTGCCCAGTCATTGGTGTCGGTGGGGGGAATAGTACCCCATCATTGGTGTCAATGGGAGGAGTAGTGCCCCATCACTGGTGTCAGTGGGGGGAATAGTGCCCCATCATTGGTATCAATTGGAGGAATAGTGTCCCATCGTTGGTGTCAGTGGGAGGAATAGTGCCACGTCATTGGTGTCAGTGGGAGGAATAGTGCCTTATCATTGGTGTCAGTGAGAGGAATAGTGTCCCATCATTGGTATCAATGGGAGGAATAGTGCCCCATCATTGGTGTCAATGGGAGGAGTAGTGCCCCATCACTGGTGTCAGTGGGGGGAATAGTGCCCCATCATTGGTATTAATTGGAGGAATAGTGTCCCATCATTGGTATCAATCGGAGGAATAGTGCCCCATAACTGGTGCCAATGGGCGGAACAGCGCTCCATCACTGATATCAGTGGGAGGAATAGTGTCCCATCATTGGTGTCAGTGGGAGGAATAGTGCCCCATTACTGGTGTCAATGGGCGGAATAGCACTCCATCACTGATATCAGTGGGAGGAATAGTGTCCCATCGTTGATGTCAGTGGAAGGAATAGTGTCCTGGATAAAAGCAGGCAAAGGGCCACATCAGGTCCCCGGGCATCAGTTTGGAGACCACTGCTCTAGTGTGTGCTACTAGAGTGAGAGTAGGCAAACTATACTCTGACTCATGCTTAGCTTGTGAGTCTGTAATTGGGTCAGGGTTATTAGAGGTTAGGCTGGATGACTCATACAGACAGCCCTCTGGTGCCTCTCCCTGGATCTGGAAAGTTTGAGAACATTCTAGATACTAGTGGGTGGAGGTGAGGAGGGGCTGTTTTTCATATTTGGGGGCCCTTGGCCAATCCCCAGGAGTGGGCCTGGCAGGGAACTAAGGAATGTAGGAAAAAACTAGCAGCGCTGGTCTGTACTACCCTCTGTGCTCACCCTTTAAATATGCTAATAAATACAATTATTTACAATCATATACAATATGTGCTGAAATACCTTATAAATAGCAAATCATATGAGTTATCAATATATACAAAGCAATCCAATATTATTGTGCACCAATGTGCAGGGAACTAAGGAGCCTTTAAATAGACATGAGTCATTCCAGCAGGGAAGTCAGGTGGAGGATGGAGAGGCAGTGCTGTGGGAGTCTATCGGTGGCCCTTGAGGGGCCCCTACCGGGGGGGGGGTTTACCTAGGGCTGGAGCGGGAGGTTGGCCTGGAAGGATCCCACCACAGGAGTCAGTTGGAGGAAAACCTTCCGGAGAGGCAGCAGGAGTGAAGAGAGACAGAGTGAGTAGATCAGCACGGTGCAGGGACAGACAAGGGGAGAGACTGAAATACAAATATAGCTGCGCCACCCTATTGTGAGTAAATCTTAATGAACATAATCATATAAACAATCCAAAAAAATTCTATATACCAAAATTTGTATCAAAATTATATAAAGTGTCTGTAAACAATATTAGTCAAACATCAAAGTGCTTATTCATTATCGTGAACATATAAAGTGGCTAGTGCTATAATAAAGTTCAATTATAGTACATCATATAAGTGATTGATAAAGTGCTTGGTGCTGTATGATGGACCACAGTGCTCCAAAAGAAAGTGCTCAGGAAATGATCCGTGGTGCTCGGTGCCAACCCCCACTCGTGGCCCCACTATCAGAAAAATTGGACCCCTAGCTTTTCAGTCTAGGGGTCGAAGCAGGCTCAGTACTAGTGGTGGCACGATCATTATCCACAATGGAGATGACAATTCCAAGTGGACTGCTAAAATGTTTACACTCCACAGTTTCTCCACAGTTTCTCAAAGAAAGGGAAAAGGCTCCATAGTGAAGTACTGTAAAACTGTTATTTTATTGCGCATATATAAAACCTACTTACAGGAAGCTGAAGAAAAACCTGCATAAAATCATAACAAGGATCTGTATAGCGTCTGATCCAGCGTGCGTTCCACCACAAGCGGATATGACGTCGTTGAGTGCGGAGGACCGGAAATGACGTAAACGCGTTTCGCTCTCCACATAGGGCGTCATCATGGACAATTCCTCCAGTTCTCCGCTTATTATATGACGTCCGGAGGGTCTCCATCCCCTATCGGTAGCACCAATCCTAATTTAGCCATGTCACCATGGGGACAGAATCACTTATACTAATAAGCCGGTCCAATGCACTCATAACAACGCCAATCCAATGCCCTCCAGTGGATTACATATACTACACACCAATTATATATTGGCCAGTATAAGTGATTCTATCTCCATGGTGACATGGCTAAATTAGCATTGGTGCTGCCGGACGGCAAATAATGAGCGGAGAACTGGAGGAATTGTCCGTGATGACGCTCTATGTGGAGAGTGAAATGCGTTGACGTAATTTCCGGTCCTCCGCACTCAACGACGTCACGTCAGTTTGTGGTGGAACGCACGCCAGATCAGACGCTATACAGATCCTTGTTATGATTTTATGCAGGTTTTTCTTCAGCTTCCTGTAAGTAGGTTTTATATATGCGCAATAAAATAACAGTTTTACAGTATTTCACTATGGAGCCTTTTCCCTTTCTTTGATAAACTGTGGAGAAACTGTGGAGTGTAAACATTTTAGCAGTCCGCTTGGAATTGTCATCTCCGTTGTGGATAACGATCGTGCCACCACCAGTACTGAGCCTGCTTTGACCCCTAGACTGAAAAGCTAGGGGTCCAATTTTTCTGGTGAGTGGGGCCACGAGTGGGGGTTGGCACTGGGCACCACAGATCGTTTCCTGAGCATTTTCTTTTGGAGCACTGTGGTCCATCATACAGCACCAAGCACTTTATCAATCACTTATATGATGGACTATAGTTGAACTTTATTATAGCACTAGTCACTTTATATGTTCACGCTAATGAATAAGCACTTTGATGTTTGACTAATATTGTTTACAGACACTTTATATAATTTTGATACAAATTTTGGTATATAGAATTTTTTTGGATTGTTTATATGATTATTTTCATTAAGATTTACTGCCAATAGGGTGGTGCAGCTATATTTGTATTTCAATCTGAGCAGAGTTTCTGAAGGAACTGTGTACAGCAGCAGCCTCTTTAAGCATAAACTGATTGCTGGACCCTTTAGAGAGGGAACATCAATCTGGTTATGCAATAACATTGATATTTGCAGCGCGGATTATTGGTAAAAAGGGGAGAGACTGCCAGCTGTAGCAGGTCTCTCTTGAAGACAGTGGTGTGCCAAATCTTCATCTAACCTTGCCCTGGGAAGTCTCCAGTGTGTGTGTCAGTCAGGTAGACTGGGAAGCTGCCAGGTGGGCTGGTGAAGTGGCAGCCAGGTGGTGTAGCTGGGACCAGTGTCTACAGAGAAGAAGAAGGTGATGCAGGATGCAGTTCACTCCCCATGTGCTATTTTCTACAAGGGACTGAGAGTTCCTAGCCTGCAATGGGCTATTGCTGTGCTAACGAGAGACTGTTAGTTCCCAAGCGAATGAACCCAGCAGAGCTATGCAAAGGAGCAAGATTTGTGCAGGAGGAAGAAGTGCAAGCTGTAAATAGGGAGGAAGTTGTCCCTGGATTTTTCTGATACTGTTAATTTGGGCCTCCTGTAATCCTTAACCCCATCCAAGTTATTATCCCCTCAATAAAACAACAAAAACAAAGCTCAAGGACTGTCTTTCTGTTTCTGGATGCAAGTTGAAAATGCTAAATGACTGGCTTGTAGCAGTGGGGAACCCTGACATTTGCATCTCCCATGGGGGTAGTGATGCATACTTTTCCCATACCTGGGAAGACCAGGTGCTGCATACAGCCAGCCATAGACATGAATAGCTATGCGTAGCTGTCTGTGGGTATACACCAGTATAGTGTAAGGACAAATACCTGGATGCGGAAAGCCTGTGGTCAGAAAACATGCCCATATGCTAAATGCTTTATGTGAGTACCACTGGCAGGAATCAGCAGCAGAGATTGCCAGATCTATATGGCTACACTTAGGAAACAAGAGTGTGTATTTATTTACAGTGAAACCAAAAATTCATCCAAACAAGTGAAACATATTTCAAAGACAAAATACCCAACACGCTAACTATACTACAATATATACAAATTGAGGAACACAGATCATAGGGTAAAACTGGAGATGAAAGGAAGGGGGAATGACACAAGGCAGCAGAGTACAAGGTGCAGGGCAACAGCAAGATCAGGAGCAGGACATAGGCGCAAGACAGGAGCAGGCAGGAATCAGACTGAGGATTAAACAGCAAGCATGCATCTGTCTTGCAGGCAAAGCAAAACATTCGAAGGAGAGGGAGATGTAGAGGAGGACCTAAATACCCTTCCAGCAGCCAGCATCAAGTGGAAATTGATTGCTGGGATCTGCTGGCTGCTGGGAGACACTCGCTGATGGACACATGAACTACTGTACAATCTTCTGCTCTGGGAAGCACAGTGCCACCAGCAGTTAATCCAGGTCCTGGCAACCACTGTATATCCCAGTACAGCTATGCACAGTCATTCATGTCTATGAAAAGCTGTGTGCTTCTCAGGATCAGAAAAAATCCAGAATTTGACATTGTGTGCCCTTAATACATTTGTCTACATGAGGCCTTGCACACATATAAAGGAGTTCTGTATGACCAGCCCTTTTCACCCGTTAGGCCTCATGCACACATGACGTTTTTTGACTGTTTTTCAGCAGCTGTTTTCAGCTGCAGACGTTTTTTTTCTACAATCAATAAACCCTCCATCATGTTATCCTATGTGTTCATGCACACAGGCTGTTATCAACTGTTTTTAGCAGTGACGTTTTTGAGCTGTAAAAAAACCCCAAGAACAGAGGGTTCTTTTGGATGTTTTTCAGCTGTAAAAACATTCAAACACTCAAAAACGCCCAAAAATGTAGATCCCCAATGTTTTTTGGACTTCTTAGATCAATTGGAAAAAAAAACAAAAAACGCTGGCCCTTTAACCACTTCAGCCCCGGAAGGATTTCCCCCTTTAGGACCGGAGCCCTTTTTGCGATTTGGCACTGCGTCACTTTAACTGAAAATTGCGCGGTTGTGCGATGTTGTACCCAAACGAAATTTGCGTCCTTTTTTTTCCCACAAATAGAGCTTTCTTTTGGTGGTATTTGATCACCGCTGCGTCATTTCTGATCGCCGCTATAAACAAAAGAATAGCGACAATTTTGCAAAAAAAACACAAATTTCTTACTTTTTGCTAAATACAAATCCAAAAAAAAAAATATAAAAAAACATTTTTTTCATCGGTTTTGGCCAATTTATATTCTTCCTCATATTTGCGATAAAAAAAATCGCAATCGGCGTTTATTGATTGGTTTGCGCAAAAGTGGTCACGTTTACGGATGATGAGAATTAATTTCTGGGGTTTTTTTTTTATTTTTATTTTTTACTAGTAATGGCGGCGATCTGCGATTTTTAGCGGTACTGCGATATTTCAGCGGACATGTCGGACCATTTTGACACTTTTTTGGGACCATTGGCATTTATACAGCGATCAGTGCTATAAAAATGCACTGATTACTGTGTAAATGCCATTGGCAGTGAAGGAGTTAAACTGCAGGGGGCGCTCTAAGGGTTAACTGTGTTCCCTGGGCGTGTTCTAACTGTGGGGGGACTGCCCTAGCTGGGGAAGGCAAGTGATCACACCTTCCGTGTAGAGGAAGGCTGTAATCACAGCCCTTCCCCCTTCACAGAACGGAGGTCCTTGTTTACTTACACGGACCTCCGTTCTTTCACTCGGGGGGGGGGGGGGGGCATCGCGGGTGGCCGGTGGAGAACGACTCCGCCGCACCCGCTTCCTGGCCCTCCCCGGACACAGTGAGCGCGCGGGCGCGCCTCCGGTGGCGCGCGCGCTCACTGGGCGCGATCTCGCAGCCGCCGTCATATGACGGCGATTTGCGCAGGAGCGCCACCTTGTCGCCATCAGATGCCGATCGGCGGTCGGCAAGAGGTTAAAAACGCGAGAAAAACGGTGGTAATATAACGCTGGTAAAAGCTGAAAACATCCCTGATAAGCTTTCAACCTACGGTGTACTGGAAAAAACCGGCTGTCAACAATAATACACCAATCAGCGCTAATAGATGACTTAGATTTCAGAATCTTGTATATGAATGCAGCCGTGCTAAAGGTAAGAACATTCAAGAAAGAAACACCTTAGCTCAAATCTAAATGATACTAAACATTCATTATAATGAGCCAATTAGTGTCTGCACAGCGCTTTCAGCAGAATAAGTGAACGAGCTGTTTGAAAAGTGGGTGAAGAGTCCGCATGAGTCAGGAGATAAGATAAATTGAAATTCCCAATAAGTTTGATGTGTCACATGACCCTCTTCCTATTGAAAAAACAAAAGTTGGATTCAAAATGGCCGACTTCAAAATGGCCACCATGGTCACCACCCATCTTAAAAAGTTTCCCCCCTCACATATACTAATGTGCCACAAACAGGAAGTTAATATCACCAACCATTCCCATTTTATTAAGGTGTATCCATATAAATGGCCCACCCTGTACATCAAGTTGCAAGGACAAACCAACGCATAGACCACATGGTCAGTGTTACATGTAATAAAGTCACTGATCTCAAAATTCTTGTTGTTACTCGGCGATGTAAAGTGGTCGATCCCCCTAAGGGGTTCACCTACCGCTCTACACGCCCTACAGCGTCTACATGAATAGAAACCTTTTTTATCCCAAAGTGTGGGTAATTTATTAGGAGGGTTTAGTATTTTCTTAACTACTCTATCTCCTATATTAGGAGCCTTCCTGTAAATAAATTTTGGTACAGGTGGTAGTGCATTCCCTAAGGTTGTATGCAAAGCTAGAATATGCCAGTGTTCTTTAAAAATATTCTCCACTTCCCTATATTGGGAGTGAAAATTACTTATAAAGCCCCACTGTTGAGTTTCCTGATTCCTTGGTTCTTTCACATTATCTTCCAAGCACTGCTCTCTGAGGATTTTTTGAACATCCTGAATTAGTTTATCCATCTCCTCTGACTTATAACCCTTTACAATAAATCTGTCTTTGATGATCTGTGATTGCTCCAAAAAGGCTGATTCACTGGTGCAATTTCTTTTAACCCTCAGTATCTGACCTTTGGGAATGTTACGCAACCAGATTGGATGGTGTCCACTATGTAAGGGCAGGTAACTATTTCTATCGGTTGCCTTGAAGAACACTGATGTTTCCAACTTATTCCCATTCCTGAAAATATTCAAATAAAAAAAGTGTACCATATGTTGACTAAATTCGGAGGTCAACACTATATTTTTCGTATTGGTGTTGAGCTCTTGAAGGAATAATTGCAAAGATTCTTCCAAACCTCCCCAAACGAAGAAGAGGTCATCTTTGTACCTTCTGTACAGTAGTAACTCGTTTCTAGAATGGCCAAAAATCACCTTATCTTCTCATTTTCCCATGAAAAGATTGGCGAGGCGGTAGAGCGGCATGTGGTCTATGCGTTGGTTTGTCCTTGCAACTTGATGTATATTGGAAGGACAAAAAGAAAACTGATGGTAAGGATTTCAGAACATATCCAAAACATAAGACTAGGCTTTAAAGAATACAGTGTGTCTTTACATTTCAGAGAACATCACAATAGGGATCCAGTAGGCCTCAAATTCTGGGGTATAGAAAAACTAGCACCACCATGGAGGGGAGCAAATCTCATTAGAGAGATTTCTAAACTTGAAACCAAGTGGATCTACATCATAGAGTGTCTTGATCCGAAAGGATTGAACGTGGAGCTGGACATTAATTGTTTTATTAGTGACACCTAGAATTAGTGGTTACAGGCGGACTTCTGGATAGGTTTGGAACCCTGATTTCTATATCGGTGGGGGGTGGGTTATGCTCCGGCCAGTTTGAGAGACCGGGCACCTACCCAGCACCGGTAGAGGATGGGGTTGTTACCTTGGAGCCATACCATTATTCCTTTATGAGATATTCTTTGCAGATTTAATGTTTGCATATTTCACAGGTTATTTATTTTATGAGTTGTGTAATGTATATTAACATACTCCTACTGATGTATTAAAAGTTGGGGGTAAGCATTTGTCTGTATTGTAAGAGATCTTGAATAGGGGCACCTAAGGGGCTCAAAGTTGGGTATAGTTCCTAGTTTTATTTATTATAAATTTATATGTATTTTATGCATATTTTATTGATTATTTAGAATTGATTGAATATTTTTAGCAGCCACTTTTTATTACCATATTATTTCTTTATATTCTCATTTGTATATATATGAAGTTTTATATGTGACCAAGCATTAAAAGGTATGAAGCGTGAGATTAGCCGGTACTCGCTTGGGTTTGATATACAAAGGGGCACTTTGTTGTTGATGTCAATGAAGTATCTAAACTTCGTATCTCCGCTCTACAATGCTAAAGTATGTGGGGCGGGATCAAGTGGATGTCTTCCCTTTAGTGAGTACAGACATAGTGAATGTGAATACGAGCGGCTCTCTCACCAATTGGGAGGAGTATACCTCCCACTGTGTATTTAGCCAGGTAGCCGTGCCGCGAGGCCACGCCTTCCGTAGAAGTTGTACTGACGAAACGCGTCAGTGCGTGACCTCACGGCAAACCGGAATCTACGTTTGTGCTCCAGAACAGACGGACCAAGTGCGGAAGCACTGTGGAGGAGAGCATACAGCCTGTCTGGAGCGGTGATGTAGCAAGTGTATCTTTTATCAATGTGGTTGATTTTGTGATATTGTGTAAGTGTTCATTTGGCGGATTTTATTTAATAAACATTTTGGTAATGGAATTACGCTATGTGGAGCTGTTTGTTCTCTTTTCGGTGATCTGAGAACCATTTAACATTGGATGTGTGGCAGCGGAGTATCAGAGGACTGTCAGCAGTACATGTTTTTTGACACTGAAGGGCTTTACATAAGCCTGTGTCCGGTAAGTGGGCACTGCATAGGGAGTGGATCACTGGTGGTGTTTTAAAGAACCTGGTGGCTGGCAATAGCTATTATGGACTTTTATCTTATCTCCTGACTCACGCGGACTCTTCACCCACTTTTCAAACAGCTTGTTCACTTATTCTGCTGAAAGCGCTGTGCAGACACTAATGGACTCATTATAATGAATGATTAGTATCATTTAGATTTGAGCTAAGGTGTTTCTTTCTTGAATCCCTGATAAGCTACTGACGTTTTTAGACATTTTTTTCCTGTCCTGTCCAGTCCTGTGTGCATAACTCAGTGGTGATTTTTTTTGGCACAGTGTGGCTTTATTCAGCTGTAAATCACATTACATTCATTCTTACCTCTTTAGCCCATGCAGATCTGTGAGCTCCCCAAGTTTTGTTTTAACAGATTCTACATCATCATAATCCCTTCAGTAGAATAATAGAAACATTATTATGACAGTAGTATACTGACAACAACACTGAATGTGCACTCTGGTTGTAACAGTTCTTTGTAAGTTATGTATAACTGTAACTGCAATCACAAAAACGTTAAAAAACTTAGAATGCCCCCAAGCCACCAGAAAGTCAAATTATTATTACCAAAGGATTTGTCTAAATTCTGGATTAGAGACAATCTTCTAATCTCATTATATTCTCTTTGAGAGGATGTTCAGAAATGGATATTGATGATAAATATGTCAGAAAACCCCAATCTCAAAATCAAGCTAGTTCTTTATTGTAATATGATTACTATTTTATCAGTTTCAGCCAAGCAGCTCCCAATCTGATTGTCCCACTCATCTGAAACATTAATGTGTAACTAAAAGTAATTTTTTTTTTATTTTGGATAGAGTAAGGGAGATATATAACACTTGTCAGATTTTTCTTTTGCCATCTGTGTCCCATTGGGGAGATTTCCCTTCACTTCCTGTCCCATAGCCACAACAGGAAGTGATAGGAAATTTTTCCAAAGTGAAGGAATCCCGGTGTGTCTCTCTGTTCTCTCCCTCTATCCTCAGGGTCCTTCCCCTGCAGTACGCATGATTGAGCCTCACTTTTTTCCGCCACCCTATCTTTAACCACTTAAGGACCGGAAGCATTTCCAGCTTTAGGACCGGAGCCCTTTTTTCAATTTGGCACTGCGCCGTTTCAAATGGTAATTGCGCGGTCATGCAATGCAGTACCCAAACAAAATTTGCGTCCTTTTTTCCCACAAATAGAGCTTTCTTTTGGTGGTATTTGTTCACCACTGCGCTTTTTAATTTTTGCGATATAAACAAAAATAGAACGGAAATTTTGAAAAAAAATGATATTTTCAAATTTATGTTATTACAAAAATACAATAAACTAAATTTTAGTCATAAATTTTTGCCAAAATGCATTCAGCCACATGTCTCGGGTAAAAAAAAAAGCCAAATCGCGTATATTTATTGCTTTGCGCAAAAGTTATAGCGTCTACAAACTAGGGTACATTTTCTGGAATTTCCGCAGCTTTTATTTTATGACTGCGTATCTCATTTCTTGAGGTGCTAAAATGAAGGGGCAGTACAAAACCCCCCCAAATGACCCCATTTTGGAAAGTAGACACCCCAAGGA
>BLSH010383449.1:1052034-1067739 GCA_018402905.1 Glandirana rugosa | reverse complement strand
CTTATCACAGGGTAGTAACCACAGTCACCCCCCTTATCACAGGGTAATAACCACAGTCACCCCCCTTATCACAGGGTAGTAACTACAGTCACCCCCCCTTATCTCGGGGTAATAAGATGGGACACTATTCCCCCCACTGACACCAATGATGGGACACTATTCCCCCCCACTGAAACCTACAATGAGGTACAATTCTCCCCACTGACATCAATGATGGGACACTATTCCCCCCACTGACACCAATGATGGGACACTATTCCCCCTCACTGACACCAACAATGGGACACTATTACCCCCACTGAAACCTACAATGAGGAACAATTCTCCCCACTGACATCAATGATGGGACACTATTCCCCCCACTGACACCAAGAATGGGACACTATTCCTCCCCACTGAAACCTACAATGGGGTACAATTCTCCCCACTGACTCAAATGATGAGGCACTTTTCCCCCCACTGACACCTACAATGGGGCACAATGCTCCCCACTCACAGGCCAAAGGAAATACCTAAACCCATAGTTGGACATGCCCCCAGTCCACAAATGGTTTAAGCTACTTATTTCTTGCCTCCATCCCTAACACGCTGAATGTACACCGGGAAAGCGTAAGCACAACGTGGGACTATGCCCACATCTACTATACCCCATACCTGCCTAGGGGGGCCCATCACCTCTTTATTAAGGTTGTTGATTTGTGACGTCACCTTCACTTGATTCTATGCTTTAACAAGCTGTACACTTATAAAATACGCACAATAAAATGTATGTGATAAAAAAGGAAACCTGATAGAGCAGCCTTTCTCAACCTTTTCAACACAGAGGAACCCTTGAAATAATTCTCCGGTCTCGGGGAACCCCTGCTAAAAATTAAAAATCTACAACTCCTGATACATTAGTGTGATGGTCAATGGGAAGAATGCTTCCTCCACTTGAGGTCATTGGGAAGAATTACCCCCTTGCAGATAGCTAAAAAGAACAATGGTATCATTGGGAATTTATCTGAGAGGTAGAAATTGACCATTGCTCAAGGAACCCCTAGTAACCTCTGGAGGAACCCTAGGGTTCCACGGAACCCTGGTTGAGAAACCCTGTGATAGAGGTTCTAGTCTTTCCCCCCATAGTAAAAATTAAAAAAAAGTAAAGCTTTTGGTGGACCTACACTTTAGACCTGGTTGATTTTAAAGAGTCATAAATCGCCCGGTCCGGTACTGTACAAGAAAAGTGCATTTCTAAAGCATTGCACTGATGAAGTATAAAGGTAGAACTGGAAGAATTTTAGAGACAGTAAGCAATGGGCTACATACCTCCGAGTCCTCATTTCCCGGAGGTGGCATGTCACCTTTCTTCTCAGTAGGGTCCATAGTGTCCTACAGGGTTTTCACTTTACAGATGCTTCCTTAGTACATTGCTGACTTTACTTTCCACCCAACTTTCCATTATCTTCATGACATTACTCATCACTGCTATCTTACCATCACACCTCGGAATTTCTAGCCAATGGAAATATTTGCTGTCCTTCAGCTGTTTGACTTGTTCTGTGCTCACCAACTACTTGTACCTTGGAGATTACATACTAAAACGACTGGCAGCTCACATGGTCCGCTCTCCTCCGATGTCTCTCATCTTTTACAGTTTCACAGAGGAAACCACAAATTTATCTGCTGTGAGGAAGTGAGCCAGTGTAGGAGGTGTCAGGGCCTGCATATAGATAGTGGGGGAAGGAGGAAGGTCCCTTTAATGGTTTAACCCCTGATGGTCAACCCATGGGAATCATATAGAAGCCACGGGCCATTTTATTAGGTACAAATGATTACGGTAGAAATATAATTTTAAGAATGAGACCGCAAAGGTTTTATGCTGAACTCCGGACAAAAATCATTTAACCATTTGCCAACCGTATAACTTGTATATATGGTGGAAAGGTGGCTCTGCTGCACTGGATCACATACCTAGAACATGATCTAACCAGGGGCGTAACTACAGGGTTGCAGGGGTTGTGATTCCAACCGGGTCCCATGCTCCAGGGGGCCCATGTGCCTCCCTTGTACACCTGGATAGGAGGGCCGGCGGGGGCAGCATTTAGAGGAAACAATCTCCTCTATTTTCCTCCTAATGGAGGAGATTGGTTCCTCTATATCAGTGGTTCTTAACTCCTGTCCTCAGGACTCACTAACAGGCCAGATTTTAAGTACTGCCTTGGGAGATGCAGACTAGAATACTACAATTACTAAGCAGTAAATTATATCGCCTGTGATGTATTTCAGTTATCTTGCAATCCTGGCCTGTTAGTGGGTCCCGAGGACAGGAGTTGAGAACCACTGTTCTAGATGCTGCCCCCATCGCCCCTCCTATCCAGTTTACTTGTCTTCTGCTGTTCCCGGGTCCCTGTGTGCTTCCCTGGTCCCCCCACAGAGCTGCTGTCTTCCCCATCCTCTCTCCTGCCAGCTGCTGTAGAAGATGGGTCATGATGGAGAGATGGGAACGGGTCAGTAAATTTGTCATTTACCGGCTACTTCCTTTTCTGAATGGACAGAGTTAGTGATTGGTACCAATTGGTTCACTCCTAACTGAAGCATAGTAAGCTGTTTTTACTATACTTCTGTTTCTGAATGAATGGGAGGCTCGGTAGACAACTATTCGTTTATTCGGCAGGACAGTAATAAAGGGACCTGCACCGGGAGTAAAGGGCCCCAGGATCAGTTGGAAGAGGGAAGGGCCCTGGCCAGGGGTGCCCTTCATAATTTCTTGCACCAGGGCCCTGAAGGTTATAATTACGCCTCTGGATCGAACACTTCTGGGTCTGGGGCATGCATGTATGCTGCCAGCGGCCCGCTCCGGCTGTGATTATACACAGCGGGAGATGATCTGCGGGTACCGCTGACTCGATGTCCACCGGCACCCACCGATCGTTAGGCAAAGAGCCAGAAAGGTGATCTGCCTAAGTAAACAAGACTGATCGCCGCTCTGACAGGAGGGAATGCATGGATCCTGTGTCTTTGTAAAGCAGGGACTAGGATCCATGTCTTCCCCTAGTAAAAGCACCTCCCCCCACAGTACAATAAAACACTGGCTAGGAACAGTTAACCCTTTGATCGCCCCGATGTTAACCCTTTCCCAGCCAGTGTCATTATTACAGTGACAGTGCATATTTTTAGCACAGATCACTGATTTAGTGTCACTGGTCCCCAAAAAGTGTCAAAAGTTGCAGTTAGTGTCCGACTGTCCACCGCAATATTGCAGTCCTGCTATAAGCCGCTGATTTCCACCATTGTTAGTAAAAAAAGAAATAAAAACATCCCATAGTTTGTAGACACGTTAACTTTTGCGCAAACCAATCAATATACGCTTATTGGGATTTATTTACCAAAAATATTATTATTATTGTACAGGATTTATATAGCGCCAACAGTTTGCGCAGTGCTTTACAAAATGGAGGCAGACAGTACAGTTACATCACAATTTGGTACAAGAGGAATCAGTGGGCCCTGCTCGTTAGAGCTTACAATCTAAGAGGGAGGGTCAAATGATACAAAAGGTAATAGATATGTAGTAGAATACATATTGGGTTAAATATATGAAGAAATTTTGATTTTTTATTGGATATGTTTGATAACAGAAAGTAAAAAATATAGTTTCTTTTTCAGAGAAAATTGAATACTCTGTCACAATTGTTCTAATACGCCTACAATCACCTCAAGCAGTTTCTTTTTCAAAATTGTCAGTCTTTTTTTTTGTTTATGGCGCAAAACATAAAAAAGGGACATCAATTTTATTTGGGTACATTGTTGCATGTCCGCGCAATTGTCAGTTAAAGTAACGAAGTGCCGTATCACAAAGAGTCAAAGCATGCAGGTCCCCTTGAGGGACATATGGAGATCTGTACGGATATTCTTATAGCTTTCACGGCTCAGCTCTCGCCTTCATGGGATGTTTACATGTAATACCGGCCATATAAAACAGAAAACATACCATCTAGTGCTCACTGTAAAAACAATTTTATTGCCATAAAATCTTATAGTGGTTCTCTCACATAAAAGGCACTGAAAGCCGTGCCAGCTGAAAATAGCACAATGTAAAATCCACCAGTTTACCACCGTCTGCTTAGGAATGGTCGTGGGATAGTGTCATCTGCTGACCCCTTACTCCATACGCGTTGTGTCCTTGTGTGGACTTCTTCAGTGGATTGCATGAGCACCTGTTTTTGATTTATTGTGATTGTTGCACACAGAGGCGGCAAGAATATTCGATCTAAGGATTTATTCATTTTTTTCTAGTTTTAATTACCGTATATACTCGTGTATAAGTCGACCTGTGTATAAGTCGACCCCCCTACTTTTGCCCAAAAAATATGGGAAAACTTATTGACTCACGTATAAGCCTAAGTGGCAAATGCAGCAGCCACTGGTAAATTTCAAAGATAAAAATAGATGGCAAAAAAAAATTACCAATGAGGCATCAGTAGGTTGTATGTACCAAAAAGACATTACGTTATTTTTTTTAATGACAGGTCCTCTTTAGAAGAGATTTGGGGTCTAAAAGACCCCAAATCCGTCTAGGGACCCTAACATAGTAAGTGGCCATGTAATCGGGAGTGTGTGTGTGTGTATGTACAACTGTTTATTTTTTACAGTACAGTATACTTACTTCCTATGTATTGAATAAGGCTGCTGTGTTCTTCACATAAAAAAAAAAACACAATTTTGTCATTTGAATATCTGACCATATTAACCCTTATTGTTCACACAATAAGGGTTAATATGGTTAGTTAATCGAATTGCCAAACTGTTTTCTTTTCCTTTACATTTACATAAGCAGGACACGGCAGCCTTATTCCATTCATAGGAAGTGCCTGTGTTCTCTGCCCTTACCTTCAGCCCAGTCACGTCGCAAGTGTGACTGAGCTGAAGTTCCGCCCTCCAGCAGGCCGTCAGCAGACGTGACGGCATCCCTGGAATCCCTGGAATGCATCTCAGCCGCCGCAGGTGCCCGCGGAATGTTCCCCCGCGCTCGTACCGGCTGTTGACTCGCGTATAAGACGAATCTCGGTTTTTTGACACAAAATCCGTGTCAAAAAACTCGACTTATACGCGAGTATATACGGTATGTTTTTTTTTTCACCTTTCTGGGGAAGAAGAGTGAATTGTGTTGATATACTTGGATATTAAGAGACTTTTTCTTTTTAGTACACTTATATTGTGCTTTATGTATGTTATACTACAACTTTACTGATCATTGCGCTGTACTAAATGTATCCTATATGAGTTTAAAGGTGAGGTGAAAACACTTTTTTAAGTATTGCAAGCAATCTATTCACTGCTGCCATTTTATTGTTGATTGATATGTGTTCGTCTATATACATTTTCATTGTCACATTTGGTTGCGCTGATTAATATTTACACAGTTTTTATTAAAGGAAGTTCTTGCTCACTCTGGAATGATCTGGAGAAAATACACAATGTACACCAAGATTCAAATGTAGCGCTTACCCCCAAAGGGGGGTAACCCAGGTCTCCCTTATAGGGTTGCCACCATTCCAGGATTCACCTGGACAGTCTGGGTTTTGAATCATGTGTCCGGGTTTCTGTCCGCCTGAATTCAGACCAGGCAGCCCAAGTAACCAAGATATTCTTATAGAAATCTGTTGCTGTCCGGGAGCTGTGGGAGGCTGTCTGGGGGCATCACTGAAAGGTGGGATGATGATGTCAGCAAGAGCAATTTGGACACACCCACTGTTTGCCGCGGCGCGCTCTGTGCACCACATTTCTACTCTCCTTGGGGCATCCAAATGTGCCCCAGGTCTTTTATAATATATGAAGAAAAGTTGGCAACCCTACTGCCTTACCTGATCAGGTACCAGCTCCAGAGCAACCCAACAAAACTCAGGCTCAAGGTGTCGTTTTGAAGATTTATTGCAGTACTTGAACGCGGATGGATAGAGGTATGAGGGTGCAGGATACTTCAAAACACATGCAGGCACTAGAGGACAAATTCTCAAGCAAAGTCCTTCAATAACAGCCTAAAGTATTGGTGGAGGTGGAGGGGGCAGCCTGATAGTCAGACTCTGTAAGAGCAGTCACAGTTCTTGTAGCAACCTCTGACATCTAATTCTGAAAGCACAAGCACCCCTGAAGCTCTAGACAAGGTCCTAATCACTATATTCAGAGATAGTTCCTATTCAACCTCTCTAGAACACTCGTCAGTGAGAGGGTTCACTATTCTAGCAGAGCTTCACAGGCAGTGTCTTCCAGCAAGTCCAGGTTCCTCCAAGGCCCTCAGCACACGCTGAGACCTAACAGATCTTCTGTAAAACACAGGCTGCCTCCCAGGGGGTAGAGGCCCCAGGAGAGAGAGCTCTGAACAGACCCTCCCAAACATTTATCTTCTCCCCAGCCACACCTTTTTGGCACCCTCTCCCATAGATTGGCTGGGGTCAGATAAATATTCATAGCCCAAAGATTGTTCCTCTTTACTTTATTTCTGCAAGCTTCTTCCAGAGGCAAGCAGGAGCAGTCAAGCACCAGGCTAAGGGGTAGCCTGCCGAGACCAAAAAAATAAATTGCTGCTAAGTTCCATACAGCAGAACCTTACAGAGGGCATTACACAAGTATGGATACGCATGCCTTATATATTCAGACAATATTTGTTTAGCCCGAATTCCACTTGAACCATTTGCTGACCTACTCACAGTAATTATAGCAGGCTCAGTAATGTACTGGTAAGTCTCTGAGGACATGTGCACTGGTGTGGGCCCTGGGGAGCGCAGCTGCTTGAGCCCGTGACCACTGTGTCCAATCGTGGTGGTCGGTAAAAGGTCACTGTGAGCGGTTGCGGTATCATGTGATCACTATGATTGGTCACAAAAATCCCTAATCACCCCCTGCACTATGGTGACACTGAACTACTCTGATGAGAGTATGTAAAAAAAAAAAGCAAATATTAAAGAAATATTTAAAAAAAAGAAAAAGTTTAAAAATTGAACAAAGAATTATTAAAAAAAAATAAATTAATTTTATATATTGTGAAGTTATGCAAGGTGTGATATTGGACGGGCGATATTTGTCGCCTTGCATGCTGCTTCCGGCCCGGAGTTTCTGCTCCACTCAAATCCCTCTTCAGCTGCTTGAAATATCCAGGAAGAGATCTCAGTCTGTCTCTGGCCTGGGACTTGGTATGACTACACTGAGAGAGCTACACCATTGGAGTTGGTTGCTCTAAGGACTGCAAGAGAAAAGGTTTACGCTTGTTTGTTTGCAAGTGTCAGGGACAAGAACGACATTGTGTAGAGAGGTATCCTGCTTTGTAGTAGCTTAGCGCCAGACAGCAAGGTTTTGTGTTGATGTTTTGTTTATTTTATGACTTGCAACCTTTTTCTAAGTAAAACTGGCAACCCGCCATACTTTTAAGTCTACCTTTTTCCCAGGAAAGGTGAACCACACAAGCTAATCACCCACACGTGGCAGAGTTCAACGGGCAACTTTACAAAATGGAGGAATTGGTGAAGGCCCTGCTGCAAGCCAATGCAGCTCAGCGGGAAACCAACCGCCAGGTTGCAGAGGCCGCTGCAGCACAACAGGCTGCTCAGCGGGAAACCATCCGCCAGCTCACAGAGCCCGCTGCAGCTCAGCCATTACAGGAAAAGGAAGAGGGTCCCCCATCCTGAAGTGGATGTGTGACAACAGGGAAAAGAATAGTCAGGTGACAAGGTGGTTTTTGGCTCTACTGCCTTATAAGTTTACAGTAGAACATAGGGTGGGCAAGCTGCAAAACAATGTGGATGCCCTTTCCCGGGTTCACTGTATGGGTGTAACAGTTGCTCAGCCGCAGGGGCTTGAGCAGAAGGCGGGGATATGTGATGTTATGTGAGGCGCGATAGTAGACGGGCGATATTTGTCGCCTTGCATGCGTTCACTTGGAGTGGAGTAAGGAGAGTCTGACCTGGGTTCTGCCAGCCACCGTGGCAGAGCTGGTTCCCTCTTCAGCTGCTTAAAATAACCAGGAAGAGATCTTAGTCTGTCACTGCCCAGGGACACAGTACGCCTACACCAGTGTTGCCAACCATCCGTTAATTTACGGACAGCCCTTAAAAATAAGCCCATTTCCGGGCCAACCGGCCTTGGGAAAGCTCATACACGCTCGGCAGGGCGGCGCATGCGCAGTAACGTAATTGCGCCGCCTGACGCCATTTTTAAATAGAAGCCAGTCTGAGTCCACTCGTTCTTGGTGGTGACACTCGTGCACTCGTCACAGGAGAGGAGGAGGCCGCGGAGAGTGACATGTCACTGTGTGTGGGGGGATTGCAAAAGGGGGCAGAGGAGGACATTACGGGGGGGGGGGGGGGTGAAGCCGTGCAGGGACAGGGAAGGACACTGATGTGCTGCTGCCCTGTGGAGAGATAAAAGGGGCACAGGAGGAGGACACGCTGATGTGGACAGGTAATATAAAGGTGGACAGAGAAGGAAGCTACTGTGAAGGGCTAAGGACACTACCATGTCCGCACCCCCTGTCCACCTCCTGTACGATGTCCGCAGCCTCTGTCCACCTCCTGTACGATGTCAGCAGCCTCTGTCCACCTCCTGTATGATGTCCGCAACCTCTGTCCACCTCCCGTATGTCTGCAGCCTCTGTCCACCTCCTGTATGATGTCTGCAGCCTCTGTTCACCTCCTGTATGATGTCTGCAGCCTCTGTTCACCTCTTGTATGATGTCTGCAGCCTCTGTTCACCTCCTGTATGATGTCTGCAGCCTCTGTCCACCTCCTGTATGATGTCTGCAGCCTCTGTTCACCTCCTGTATGATGTCTGCAGCCTCTGTTCACCTCCTGTATGATGTCTGCAGCCTCTATCCACCTCCTGTATGATGTCTGCAGCCTCTGTCCACCTCCTGTATCATATACGCAGCCTCTGTCTACCTCCTGTATCATGTCTGCAGTCTCTGACCACCTCCTGTATCATGTCTGCAATCTCTGACCATCTCCTGTATCATGTCTGCAGTCTCTGTTCACCTCCTCTATGATGTCTGCAGCCTCTGTTCACCTCCTGTATGATGTCTGCAGCCTCTGTCCACCTCCTGTATGATGTCTGCAGCCTCTGTCCACCTCCTGTATCATATACGCAGCCTCTGTCTACCTCCTGTATCATGTCTGCAGTCTCTGACCACCTCCTGTATCATGTCTGCAATCTCTGACCATCTCCTGTATCATGTCTGCAGTCTCTGACTACCTCCTGTATCATGTCTGCAGTCTCTGACTACCTCCTGTATCATGTCTGCAGTCTCTGATCACCTCCTGTATCATGTCTGCAATCTATGGCCATCTCTTGTCTTTTATCATGTCTGCAGTCTCTGAGGGAGAGTCTGTCAAGAGTGGGAGCACTGTCGGGATGGGGGTCACAGGATTAGTCAGATGTGTGTGGAGAAAGGAGACTATAGAATAAAACCAGAGCCATCAAGCTGGAGCCGTCTGACTGAGCCCTGCATGGTGCACTTGAGAGGAGGTCAGTGACAGTGCCACCAGGCCAGTCTGAGGGGGGGGTTGCTAATGTAAGGGGGCACTCATATAAAGGTTCCCCGCTATATTAGTAATCCCCCTTTCCTGAGTGTATTCATTCTGCGGAAGGTGGTCTTTGGTCACCAGAGCCCCCTTTTACATGAGAGTTCCCCCTCAGATCATGTTCTGAAGTGTTCTCCTTTACATAAAAGTTCCCTTTCACTGTAAGGGGGAATCCTGTGCTGGCTGGGTTATAGTAACCTGACCTTCATGTCAATGGAGAAATATGGGTTTTGACTTTTGTTTAACTTAAACACATTGCTGGGGGCAGAGACAGCTGCGGATCGGAATGGATGCATGAGAGCGGAGCTCCTGCAATAGCAGGAATACACCGACACATAGAAGCCTGGCAAGCAGCATTCCAGGCACACCATCGTGGCCACACCAACCCAGGATAGCTCGGGGCACTTTTGGAGCTGGATGGGGGAAAGAAAAGAGCACAGGAGACCGCAGAAGCTGACGACCTTCTTCACTCCCAGGCCTCAGCAAGATGGCGCCGGTCCGGCCACGGCTACCAAGTCCAGCACACCATACCAAAAGAGGCAATCCTGTTAAAAGAAACCTACCTGACAAAAGCCCTTCATCCATGTCACACACTATGATATCGTGGAGCCCAGAGAAAACACGCTTCAGGATGGATGCATAGGATTCAAACCATGAGGTGAGCAGGGGCCTAGACTCTGGGCATGATACCAGGGAGCTCCCAGACTCGGTCCTGGATACCATCCTTAAGGACATGCTAGTATCCCTGCGTAGCTCGCTCCAGGCAAACATGCTTTCATGTATACACAGATTCGGCAATGAACTTCAGGCGGTATATAGAGCATATAGAAACAAAGATGGGGGAATTTGCCACCACTATTGATGACTTAGTGGACACACATGATACTAAAGAGGATGAAATGGAGGCAGTTAAGGCTAAAATCGCAGACATGGAGGACCGCTCTAGAAGAAATAATTAAAAAATCAGGAATTCCCATATCGGTTCACCAATCAGATCTGCGCAAGTATGTAACCCAGCTTTTTACATCCATGTTGCCTGAGTTTACTGAGCTAGAGATAACGGTGTATAGGATACATCGCTTACCAAAACCTGCATATTAGCCTGATAACATACCCAAAGATACTTTAATGCGGCTTCACTTCTTTCATGTAAAGGAGCATCTTATGACAGCATCACACAATAAGGAGCTCATTCCTGACTCCTGATACATACAAAGATTTGCAATTTTTTGCAGATTTATCCCAATACATGCTACAAAAATGCAGAAACCTTAACACCATCTCCAAGGTCTTAAGGAACCACAAACTGTCCTGCAAGTGGGGGTTCCCAACCAAACTAATCATCACTAAGGATGGAAAGGACTATAGAGCAGACTCCCTTGAAAAAGGTTTAGTCCTGCTCAAAAAACGGGGTATTGTCCCAGAGGGGTCTCCCCAAACAATGAAACCACGCTCCTCTGAGCCTATCGAAGATAATGGAATGTGGTTACTTCAAAAAATACACACAAGCACAACTGAAAAGCCCATTAGCCAGGTCTAACAACCTACTCTGTGGCTTTTTCTCTATTGGGGAGATTTCCTGCTACTCTGAACTGATCTTTTTTTCCCCCTAATTATCGGAGTAACAATGTGCTACACCCAGGTCAAATAGACCTATCTTCATTTACTTGTTTTGTTGTTATTTGTTATTTCACAGACCTTTTTTTCCACAGATGGAGCTCTATCTACAACCTTCACCAAAACGAATGGACCACTTTTTTTCCCAATGACACAAATCTGGACTAGGGTAAGCGCACCCCGCAACACCGCACTGCAGCGACCAACAACATATGTAAGTGTAAATTGCACATGCTACATAAAAGAACTTCCTTACACTTGGTGCAATGACAACATTATTTCTGTCTATTAATGCCAAGGGGCTTAACCACCCCGCCAAACGCAGATCAATATGGAAGGAAGCAGTTACAAATAAATGCAACATTTTCTGTGTTCAGGAGATGCATTTTCAAAACAATGCACAGCCCAAGTGTACACACCCTAGATTCACATATGCATTCTATGCCAACGCACAAACTAAAAAGAAGGGTGTACTAACGGCCATAAAGGACACTGTTGCACACTACCACATTTTAGTATACGACCTCAATTCCACCACTTACACAATAGTAAACGTGTACGCGCCCAACGTGCGCCAATCCCGCTTCCTTAACAGATTAATCAACAGAGTCCAAATCCAACAAGGATATCTACTGTGTGGGGATGTTAACGCTGTCCAATAGACCCCAACAAGCACTTCAGCCATTACTGCATAAACACAATCTCTTTGATGCATGAAGGTGTACTCAGGCTACAGAAAGAGATTTTACTTTTTTGTCAAAAAGCCATAAAATCTACATGAGATTGGATTTATTCCTCAGACAAATGGCCTCTAGCCAAAACAAAATCGTCAAACAACAACATCACGTGGTCAGACCACACCTCAGTGACACTGGAGATCGTGGACTCACCTAATGTCAACCCCATATTTGTGTGGAGATCAAACCCCAGACTCTTTCAACCTGACCCATATAAAGCGACGTTAACTAAGGAACTGATAGAAGTTATTTGAACACAATGTTGATTCTGTTGTAGACCCATTTAGGATTTGGAACACCCATAAAGCGTTCATGAGGGGACTTTTAATTAAATTAAAATTTTAGATAAAATCAGGAGATTTTATCTAAAATACAAATACTAGAGGCTCAAAATAAGATGGACTCATCCTCATCCCGTTCAGAACAGCTAACTAAACTTAGACAGGAACTCAGATTATTGTTCCTAGAGGATTTCCACAAAGCTAAAAAGAGACTTAAAATGACTTACTATGCCAGTGGCAATAAGGCGGGGAAACTGTTAGCCACACGCCTGAGGGGCCATAGGCATAAAACTAAAATTCCTTACCTACTCCAACCAGACAACAAATCTAAACGGTACCACCCGCAAACTATTGCGGATGCTTTCAGCTTATTCTATAGTTCACTTTACAATCTTAAATTAGATGAACACACTACACAACCCACGCCAACTTCAATTGCCAAATTTCTCGACCAAATTAAATTTCCCAAACTCACTGAAGAACAATTGGCAAATCTTAATTCCCCATTCACCATCCTTGATGTCACTAAGACAATAGACTCTTTAGCAAGCAACAAGTCCCCTGGTCCCGACGGTTTCACAGGGGAATATTTTAAAACATTTAAAACTATACTTTCTTCATACCTAACTGAAATCTAAAATAAAGTCGCCTCCTGTTCTTCCTTCCCTTCAGAAATGCACAGAGCAATGATAGTAGCATTACCGAAGCCAGGGTAAGACCCTACAACACCTCAGAATTTTCGTCCAATTTCGTTACTAAATAACAACTTGAAGATATATGCCAAAATGATAGCAGCTAGATTGGTGGATCTCTTACCATCTTTAATCCACCCTGACCAATCTGGCTTCACTACGGGCGACAAACGGCAGACGCTACCAGACGTCTGGTCAATATCATCCATTTTGCCAATAAAACCAAAACGCTTTCTCTGCTCCTAGCTTTGGACGTAGAGAAGGCGTTTGACAGAATAGATTGGGAATACCTGGCCCACGTGTTGCAGAGATTTGGTTTTGCAGGCCAGATATATCAAGCCATTATGGCACTCTATACATCTCCTTCAGCCCAAGTCTACATATCTGGCATGCTTTCAATACCATTTAATATAACAAATGGGACTCGCCAAGGGTGCACGTTATCCCCACTCATATTAAACCTATTAATGGAACCTATGGCCATCTACATTCACAACCACCCTAACATTACAGGGTTCCAGATAGGGAACAAGATGCACACCATCAGCCTCTTTGCGGATGACATCATTCTAATGCTTAATGATGTTACAGCTTCCCTGGCTTCAGCACATCAAGCTCTGCAACTATTTAATGCAGTTTCTTACTTTAAAGTCAACGAAAATAAATCTTACTAAGTCTAGGGCTATCTACACAGGTACAACAATCTATAAATTCCCATACAAATGGAAAGATAAGGGAATCGCGTATTTGGGCATTATACTCACCTCCAGGGTAGTAGATTTGGTTAGCGAAAACTACACCCCATTCCTACAATCCTTCCAATCAAAGCTGAACAAATTAGATAAATGTGAGCTGTCCTGGTCAGGCAGGCTAGCTGTATTCAAACTGTAAGTACTACCACAACTTCTATACTTGTTTAGAACACTGCCTATCCCGGTACCCAAAACTTTCTTCTTATCAATCCAATCCAAACTTAATGGATACTTATGGATGGGGAAGAAAGCGAGATGCACCGTCAGCAAATTAGTTAAACATAGGAAAGCAGGAGGGGTGAGTCATGCACATATTAGGGATTATTATATGGCATCTATATTAGCACCGCTGAAAGAATGGTTTAATGCAACCTCTGATATACTTTGGGCCGATCTTGAGAGATGTCAAATAGTAGGGAATAACCTATACAATTTTCTCCTAGCCAGTCTGTACATGCCATCCTTACCCGATGATACAACACCCACAATACGTGCAGCTGTTGTAGCTTGGGCATATTTTCAAAAATCCATATCTCCCATAAGCAATCCCAAATCATTAAAATTCCCATTATCTGCTATATCACTATTAATCCCTAACATTTCTCTTTCTAAATGGGAACACACTGAAAACCTCACATTGGAGGATTTCTTTGTAGGACCAGCCTTGAAAACGTTTAGAGCACTACAACAGGAATATTACATCCCCCCTGGTGAATACTTAACATATATCCAAATATCCCACCTCCTTAAAAGCACGGGGGAATTGACCACTCACCTAACGTGGCCAATAGCACTATTCTTTACCTCTAAGACATTGACATATAAGCATCTGCACAATAAACAGGAATTCACAAAATCCTCCAATGTGTTGACGTGGGAAAGGGACTTAGGGAAAGAATACTCTATACTCCAATGGCAGAAAGCATTAAACATCACATATACATAAACTAGAAGTGCCAATCTATGGGAACTCAATCAAAAAATACTTATGCGCTGGTACCTAACCCCATACCGCATATCGAAATTTGCCACCAGAGCCACCCCAGAATGCTGGAGAGAATGTGGTAATCCTGGAACATTGATGCATCTATTATGGTCCTGTCCAAGACTCAACAACTATTGGGCACACATATTTAAGCTTATCCAGCAAATACTAAAAATCCAGATAACACCCTGACAGGATATAGCATTATTATCATTAGACATAAATTTGATTCCTAACGACAAAAGAATGATAACTTCACAAATGGTACTTGCAGCCCAACTTAATATAATCCGCCACTGGAAGGACAACATAGCACCAAAGGTAAATGATACCTTACAAATAGTAAACACGCATAGTATGTACGAAACCGTATTTTCTTACAGCATAGGCAACCATCAAAAAATCACTGAGAGCTGGCATCCCTGGCAGCAATGGTATTTACAACATACAAAGTCCAAGAGCCCTTAGTCCTTCTTTAATAAATTAAATAAAATCTGAGAACAGAGCACTAGGGGGGCCCCAATTGTGGATACAGGGTTTGAGGTCTAAATATTGTTTGAACTATTGGTTCATTGTTTATTTGTTTCCTTTTCTTTTCTTTTGTCTTTTCTATTTTACCATGCACATGTGATATGTTTTTTGTTAAAATATAGCTTTATTAAAATTACAGAGATACAAAGATATACGATCTAAAATTGTACAACTAACTCACAATACAGTTTTTTTGCTTATCTTGTGATTGATGTCTTTATGAATATCTTCTTTACAATGCTTTAACAAAGATGACAAAAATTGATTGTATCAGAAAAAGAAATGTGATAATGTGCTTCACTTGTTAAAACTCTATAAAAACTCAATAAAAAACTATTGAACTTAACCACTTGACAACTGGGCACTTAAACCCCCTTAACAACCAGACCAATTTTCAGCTTTCAGCGCTCTCACATTTTGAATGACAATTACTCAGTCATGCAACACTGCATGGGTCTCTACTAATTTATGGTGGTTTTCTTTCGAGATAAACACACTTTTTTTCCTGCGTTTAAAGTATACCCACGTCACAACGTACTGACTCATTAACAGTAAGTTT